>JAJEKV010000013.1:10960074-11176270 GCA_021234155.1 Isoetes taiwanensis | reverse complement strand
TAGGCAAGCAAGGCATACTTAAGTCTTTTGTTTCTTGACCTTTCATCTATTCTTTGTAAAATGTAAGAGTAAAATGCATTTTGAAGGTGCTCAAAAGTGATGGGACTTTTCTTCAATTGATCATGCTTAAGAAATGCATTTACAATGCACACGAATTATTGCGTCCCAAGTTGCTTTATCTTCTAAGCTTAAGATAAAGCTTTCGTGAACCTGTAGATGTTTTTGATATACTTTTTTGATATGCACCATAAATTGAGGATTAAAATTGAGATTTGTGTTATTCTCATAATGTGTGACCACTAAGAAAGACGTTGAAGATGTATCTAACATTGAGGTCAACAATCTTACTCATATTGAACTTATTTGAAGGTGGGCTTTAAATTATAGCATGAACTTTGAATATATTAGCTATAGAACCTTTACAGGCTGAAGGCGTTATATTGGTGAAAGATGAACATGTTCAGTAATAGTGTTTGCACAGTATTTGCACAGTTGCATGGTCCTTACTATGTTAAGCCAAATAATGATATCGTTAGGATAATAGCAGAGTGGTATGCCTGCAACATTATTTTCTTTCTTGAAGAAAAGCTCTTATGGAATGTTTATCTTTTGTATCTAGATTTTCAAAAAAATGACCACTTCTATCACCACATCCAGTAGGATACCGTTTTATCTGCATTTGCTATTGCATACAGGGTAACTATATAACACTTATTTGGATAATGCAGATAGGAATCTAATATCCTGCAAATATAGTCATGGAAACCAGTAGACCTAAGATAAGTTGGGTTACAGTGCGTAGACACTTGGTTGAAGATGAGATAGAAGATTCTACGTATTTCAACAACCACAATAGGAAATGACAGGAGTAAAATTAGTGACGATCTTACAATCTTATGCATGTTGAATAGTGGCGACATAATTAGCTCAAACCTTTGTCAATTCCTTATTCACATGTTCCCCGACAATACTTTCTTATTTTTATTAGAGTACCAGTTGTCTGTCTTTATTTTCCTATCGTAAATGAATTTAGGTCCCCAAAAATTGCAATGAAATGTTGCCAACTCTTGGTTTCTCCAAATACCATTTAACGACAATATTTGCTTGAATTTGCTCAAATTTAGAACCACAACATAAAATGCATGTTATATTGGTTTTAGTGACTTAAAATAAGATCAATAAGAGTTGTACACAAATACTACGTAGTGATATGTCGTCGGGGACGTAATAATACACGTTGTCTAGAAATAAACATAGCACTTTGGGAGATGTTGCTTATGTATTTTTCTTATATTGCTTAATCTAAATAGGGTCTTAGAGTCTTTTGTTGATTCCTTTGCATTTGAATGACGTTGCCACAAACCCAAAGATTATGTGTATAGTGAACAATATAGCTGGTGGGCCCTTTAAAAGGATGCAAAGCTGAGTTCACATTTTGTGAATTGCAAGCAACTTAATGATGAGGTAGATAAACTATAACAAATTACACCCCTTGCTACTATTATGTGACTTAGCACCAACCAGTATATATTCACTAATCGTCTCTAACATAGATTACTAATAGCATTTGCAACATCATTCCACTAAACAACTTTAGGTCTTAATGAATCCTAAGCAATAACTATAATTTGAACATTTACAAAATCACATTGAAAGGCTGGCGCAACAATGATCACCTTCATAGGGGTATGCGGTATTATTGTGACATTTGAATTTGATATTTGAAAACATAATGGCTCATTATGATTCATGTTACGTGCCTTTGGAACTATTTCATGGAGTCGTTTTATACTACAACAATGACAAATACCAAGCTAAGGCATTTTGATATTTCATGATGATTCTACATTCTTGGCCAAAGTTGTATTACTCACAACAATAATATGCACATAAACACCAACCATACACATATGTACATATATAGAATGGACATCCATCTTGGACAATAACTTAAAATTAGCATCATTGACAGCCCTACATATGTTTTTAGATCCTAGATCTTTCATATAATTCTACAATAAAATTGTATTTACGCCCGGCAACGCCGGGCACCATAACTAGTTCTTATTAAGTTCCAATTCACTTAACTGTTACTAGCTTAGCATAACTACCAAAAATGAGAAAAATTTTCCCACTTTTCGAGGCTTGAAGATCCTATCAAGTTAGTACTACTGGGAGTATGGTCAGTGCTTTGCTCTTGGTCTCCAAGAACATAGCTCTGATACCACTGTGACGTCCCCTACTCATATACGATGCCGCGACAGGTATACAAAGCAGAGTTCATCCCACCCAGCTACACATATCGTCTGAGGGCCTCTCCACATATCACTGTGTCCGCCTAGAGTCCACAGTGGGAAGAGTGAAGGGGTCATTTCACCCCGTCTTCCTCAGGGCCTACCTAGCTGCGGAAGCGTAAATATACACGTCAGTAACATAACATCATATATCCACCTCGAAGGGTGGCACATCAATACCTGCATAGACAAAGATCAGCACAATACAAAGGAAATCCCTACCCAAGGCTCAGACTCGGGGAAGGACCGACTAGCTTGGGTCTCCGAGTTCGATGCAGTGTAATCATGGCAATGGATTGGGCATAAGAACATGGCTTAGGGTTGTCCACTCCATCCGCCCCTCCCGTGCACACTTTGCGATTAGGGTTGAAAAGTGTTGGACTCGTTGGGCCACGGGTGCATAGCCAAAGGGGCTATTCCGGGTTACATCTCCCGATCCCGATGGGGCGGTGTAGGGATCACTCCCTCGAGATCTCCATGCTGACCCAAGGTGACTAGAGGGCCAACGCCCTTATTCGACTTAACCCTTTGGAAGGTGAACTCCACCCCCGGTGTCGAGCCCATGCCTTACCTACACTGGGTGGCAAGCCATTAGACCTAGTCACCGATCCCTAGATCGGTCAAGGGTCGTAACACTTTAACCTCATTCTAACCCGGTCGGCCCCTTCACCCACAACCGGTGGGGTTCTTGTGCACAGCCGAATTCTAGTAATGCACTAAGAGGGACTAGCTAGGAGCATCATCTACTAAGCTTTAAGTCTCTACCCACCCTTCCCAATACAATGAGTCCATGCAATACAACCATCCATCATATGATCATAAATAATAAGAATTAATCTAATACATAGAGTCAATTCTTTAGTTAGAGTCAATCTCAGGTCTGTTGGGCTACTAAGGCATTTAATAGGCTAACCCTACTAGTTCAAGGTGGAATGAGGTTTAAGCTATTCAATCGACCAAATACCGATCCCCGGTTCACTCCTCTTGATCCGAAGCGCCCATGTCATCGTCTCCTCGAGATGTGGCCGGAAGGATGATCGACAAGCCGGGCGTACGGGCAGATCGTGGGAGTTGGAATTGACTCCTCGGTAGCCATGCGCCGACCTGGAGCGGAAGGTCTGGGCGAAAAAGGGAATGTTAGGGTTTGGTGCCTTATGTAGGCTATCGGTTAGGTTTAGGGTTCCCATGACCCTTTGTCTACCTTTAAGGGTTTAAAGGTCTAAAGGTGCGCGCATTGCTAAGTGTGCGCACCATTGCAAGTTGCCCCCTAGGGCGTCCTTGCTTGAGTATTCGTCGGCATACACGTCGACTGGGCGGCGTGTACGCGTGACGGCACAGTACGGTATACGTCCTGAGACCGTATATCGTACTGGAACGTCACATGTGAGGAGTAAAGAAATTTAATATTATTTCGTATGGCTATCTAACTTTCTTTACATAAATATCACACGACACGAATAGTCCCGTTGGGCAGGAACACTAATTGCAATATTTCGCATGGTATGAAGAAATACAAAGTAAAAATATCTCTTGTTATAAATTTCATCTAATACAAGAACGTCAAACTTAAACAACATATAGGTTGCAATTTTTCTAGGTTTCACATCTCATCTTTTATTTCCTGCTTCAATCCCCTTCCAAACTAATCTAGCAAAAGAATCACTCCAATGTTATCAAGCCTAGCATCCAACCTCGGGTGATTCAAAATAGCCGCTAAGAAATTAAACATGTTACTTGCATAAAACCCGCTTTGGTTGTCAAAATTCTCTAACACCACATCGCCTAATTTCTATCACCCTTTCAGTGTTAGATGCCAATGGATAATGGTTCCCAAACATGCATAATGCGCGAACATAATATACAAACTCTGCTCCTTTTGGTCTCAAGGCCCGGTGAAGACAATAATCACCATTAATGAACCTTGAATGACATTTCACAAAATTCAGACTTATTCAAATCTAATAAATGTACTTAAAGGATGCCATGATAATATTTCATGCATTTTTAGCTCTTATTGATTTTAATAATTTGTTCTGTTTATCTTTAAAAAATATCATACTTACTTAAGTTTACAGTTGCTTTTTAACTAATTATCGGTTTCATCTATTTAGAATAAAATTTTCATCTAAGACAACTTTAGTATAATTAAAATGCTATTCTTTTCAAAATATTTAAAGAAAGTTTTAGATTGAATTTAATTAAATACGTTTATGTTTAATAAAAAATGAATAGTCTATTATTGATTAAATGTCAATATATTTTATTTCATCAATAATAAATTATTCAATAGTTATTATTAAACCAATAACTTTATATCATTTAATTAATTTCAACCTAAAACTTTTCTTAAAGTATTTTTAAAAGTATAAAAGTTTGTAAATTGTGAAATAATAGTTTTAAGTCAATCGCTTATCAAACCATCAGATTTCATTTAATTATCATAATTGCTGAATTTTGAATCTGTTAAATCACTAAAAATTGAAATTTTTATATTCTTGAAATGTCTAATTCTAAATAAATTCAAATGAAAATTAATTTGGAAATCAAATTTATTCTTTGATAACCATTATAGTTTTAGTTTAAAGATAAATTTGTATAATTAAAACTTATAAAAATCATAAAAATCAAGAAGAATCAAATAATACATATATTCTTAAAATGGCATTCTTGAAGTGCTATCTATTAAATCTGAATAAGTCCAAATTTTGTTGAATATGTCATTTGAGATATATTGCAGCAGTGTGGAGTCCTTTAATCTTTCCTGTCCACCATGTACATGTCGCAAAAGAAGTCATCGACTTCTGACAAATAAGACCCTAGAGATTATCTTGCTCAAATTTTCGAAATCCATGAGGTTTATGCCGCCACCATTGACGGAAGAGTCTTCCAAACCTCCAGATGATGTTGGCAGCTTCGCACAAAAACGTCGATATTCTTCTTCTGTTGGCAGATTCGGCTCATCTTGACCACAACATATCTCTAGCCTTTCATAGGCGCATTACCAGTATAAAAAGTCACCTCAAATATCTCCTTGTCGATGTGTGCACCCAATTCTATCCATTCAGCCAAGGTGCTGATAACTCATCTTCCCTAGCACACATCCATAGAAAAGACGCGCGTTCAAGATATATCCTCGCAATAATAAATATTCTCTTCCTTCCACCAAAATTGACGTTATTTCGAACAACTTTGGTTCATCCTCATATTCACCCTCCTCTTCAGAATCATCTCTTCCCTCATCATCTTCCTTGTCACATAAGGTGAATGTCTCCATGCTAATTTTCTTAGATTCTTCCTCTTCTTCATGTAGATCATTCTCCGTTTCTATCCCATTGTCATCATCATTACAAAAAACCGATCCCCCTTCGCTTAATGACTTCATTGTTTCTATTATATCGTCAACTTGTCTGACCAAGATGCAATAAGAAGGAAACGCAAATGGCAAAGAGATATAAGTTACCTTCTTCATTACAAGCACGCAATCTGGCAGAGCCTCCTGCGTTGCATTCTTGAAGAATGTCTTCGATCCTTGCAAATGGAAAGTTGCCTCTACTAAAGCTATTTTCAGAATCCAGGAACACCAGCAAAGCACATCCGCTGAGCAGACATGCTGCCGGTGAACCCCAAAGCAACATAGTGATAGCATGTGAGCTTGCAAGTATTTCCCATGATGTCGATGGCTTTTGGTTGATGGTTAGATTTAGATATTTAACTAGAAACTTAGGTTTGTGTATATAACGAATGAATTTTCAGCTTCATACAAGCTTTTATTTTCAGCTTTTATGATGCATGGTAAAGTTAGCAAGTGCACATAAAAGAAAGGAATGCCTTTAAGAAGCTCTAGCATGTTGAGTATTCCCCTAGTATCTTCATCTTAGATTGTATATATTGTTGGACGCCATATTGCCATGTTTAGTCAGATTTACGTGCACGAACAATGCACAAAGTACTTAATTGCCATAAATATGCAGGCGTATGCCTCCATATTTGATGACCACCATGAAAACATATGAGAGGATCCCTATGGCGCTGGATGCATCTCACGAAAGGAACCAAAGTGATTCAAGGTTTTGTGAGCATAGACTTACAAAAAGAATGTGTGCTTTCTTAGTTGGGCCGATCTATACCTCTGTAGAATCAAAAGAAGTAAAAAGATGATTTGTACTTACTGCCTTGCTTCTTTAAAATTGCCCTAAAAGGATCCCGCCAATAGCCAAATTTGAGCAAAGGCCAAGTTTGGGCTAGAGCCTTATAAATTCAAGTCAACGAGATAATCTACTTCATTATTCAAGAAAGCCTTTTGATTCTTGATTCATAAACATCATGAATATTTTAAATCTCTATCCGTGAATTTCTGGGCTTTGGAATTGTGATATCTCCATGTTCTGTCTATTTAAATTGCATGATTATTTTTGTCCAAGATGTACTTTGGCGTAGGGTATCATTCGGTGCCTATGCACTCAGTAGCCCATTAAGGTAAGGTATGGTTTTTTCCTTCGTTGTTCCTTAGTACTCCTAATTCAATAACAAGTACCATTTAGACACAATATATAATTCACATGGCAAAGTCTTGGCTAATATGGAGTGTATGGAAGCGAAGGCGAAGAAAGGTCTTTTATAATAAGCGTATTTCTTCTCAGGTGGTGCTTCAAGAAATTCGTAAGAAGTTGTATAATTGCTTTCAGATCTCCAATTGGCCTGATCGTATTAAAATTCCAATATGGAGTGATCATCTAAAAGTGATTGATGCTTCAGGGACATTTCTTACTTCTGGAAGTACTTTGTAATATTTTGAGTGTATAATATGAAGTAAAACACGTTCTTCAAAAAAAAATATATAATTCCACAAAGCACTATAACCACATATTAGACCACTCAAATTTCATAATGGAAAATGTTCAAAATTGTGAGACACATCTTTGTCCATTATATTCCCTTCACTTTCGAAGTACAACAAACCCCATTGTGTAACTCAAACATAAAGGAGAGATTGAACAATGTAGAGGGACCTTATTCCCAAGAAAAACATGATATGTAGTTGGGTGTAATAGACAAACCTAGCTAAGACGAAATAAATAGACAGCAATTAAACCCATTCATTCAGATGCTAATCCCCTTTTAAATTTTGCAAACGGGGCACAACATGTCTACTTTTGTCATACTCAATTTATCCATCACCATCAAGACCCATTCAATCAAGTGATAAACGTCGCTACCTCCCACCAGCATAGCACTCAAAGGGGTTAGTCCTCGTGACTAAGTGGGGATCCCATGGTTGCTTCTGCATGCATAGAACATCTTGAAAGTCTTGGATAACAAAACATAAATATCTCAAAGACACAAGAACCTATGGTGCAATTCTAAACGATGACAATAAAGGAAACATCATGAACATCAAGAGCAAAGAACATAACCAAGTACCAAACCATCATAACAAGCTCCGGGACAATGGGTATCTCAGCCAACCTACATACAGGCCCTGTTACCAACATGTTGCCTAGTCAGCTTACATTCCAAGCCCTGTAGCAGGTGGTGGGGTGAACCATATGCGCATACCCTCTCAACCCACGTCTGGCACTGGAGGACCTCTTACCACGGGAGTTTACAAGAGTTTACTGACATAGCATCCACGGCAGGAGAACTACGCCCGGTGTCAGAGAGCACAAATACAGAGAACGTAGAACATGAGAATGCCAGAACAACCCAGGCCACCGAACCTGGAAGCCCGACCCCCGAGGATCCAAGTACATAACAAATACCAAGACATCAAGTCATTGTGATACAACGACTGAGATAATGACGTGTGATGTTCATTAGAGTATTTACTAAACATGTGCCTAGATCATACTCTTGTCCCTTGTAGAGGTCGCCCATACAACCTAACCATGTCAAAGTAGCTAACTTAGTGATGAAGATCATGATCACAATCCCAACATGTCGAAGAAGTCCCAAGCCTTGTGTCATTCTGATGTAGATCTATAAACTTCATTGAACAATAGAAATACTAACATTCTCCCTTATGCAATGCTTACCATCCTAAGGCCATTTCCCCATAAAGAATACAACTCCACAGTCTTTCTATTAAATCCATAAACATAAACTTACCATACTTCCGACATGTACTTTCCTTGCCAATTCTTCCAATACCATGTTGTCATGGATGTGCCAGAGTGGTTATTGCGCATGACTAGAAATCATGTGGACTTCGCTTGCAAGCTTCAAATCCTCGTGGCAACATTGATGTGTTCCACATGCTTGAGGGCAAGCATTCCGAGAAGGTGAGGAATTGATATGGTCTGTGGGGTATGAGATAAAGCCTGGAAGGTTGGGGCTCATGAAGGATCCGCCCTTTTGGTGTGTTGGTTATCACTAGACGTACTGGGATAAGGCATGAGGTACCAAAGATATTCTCATTTGGCAAATCTCTGGGTCAATGCCTCTTAAATCTGCATAACTCCATGCAAAGACATCCTTGTATTGCTGGAGTAATTTTACAACACTATCACGAGTCCCTGGTGGTAAATTCATGCCAAGACGAACTACTTGTGGTTCTGCTTCAGTTCCTAAATTGATTGCTTTAGTTTCTGGAGTGCCAAGATAAGAGTGCAAAATGTTATTCTCCATTTGATGTGCTGGTCTGGATTCTAGAACAACAATTTTTTGTGTTGTTCCAGCACCTTGTTTCAGTACAGGCTCAGCCATGTAACACATTTCTAAATTTGAAGACAGTTATTCAGATTCCACGGATAGTACGTTATAGATATCTTCATCATTGTCAAATTCCTCATAGATGATCTGAAAAGACTGGTTGCTCCGTTAAAATTGTTACATTCCCTGTAGGCAAGACAATTTTAGTGAATTTGCCTTGTTTGTTGACTTTTATTATCTGACCAATCATGTAAAACTTTGGCTTCTCTAAGCCATGGCCTTCCAAGTAAAATTTGATAATCAAGTGTCCCTATTTTTGTATCAAGAATAGCAAAATCCTGTTGGAAGTTCAAGGTAGCAATTGTAATTACAATGCCTAAGGGTTCAACTTGACGTTGATCAACCATCCGCATGTTGAATGATGCAGCATGTAGACGGCCTAATTTGAGTTTTTTCCTAAGGCTGTTAGCCATAATATTAACTCCGGCACCACCATCAATTGGAACCTTATGTATAACCTGGTCTTTTATTTTCAATGTCAATGTGAGAGTGCTTATCCATTGGTTCAGTTTGAAAAGCAATCAGTACATGTTGCTTCCCATATAATGTTGTAGCTATTCCCATACTTGGTATATATTTGGCTATCATTTCAATCGGTATGGATACTAAAGCTCCTTGTATCCATTCACGCAACTTTTGTAGATCTGCATTATTACATTGATCAACTTTTTGGAATTCTTTAAATCCTGGAAAATATTTAGATATCAATTTTAATGGAGTAGAAATCAATATATCCCCTCACTTGGTCTTTTAATTTGCTTAAATCTGTCATATCTTCATTTTCTTCTTGTGAGAATAAATCCAATTCTTGTATCTCATGAATTTGCTCTTTAGCAAATTCATAAACAACTTTTTCCTCTTCCACATTAAGATATATTTCTATTTTCTTTCGACCTGAATATCTCTATGAGACCTTTCAACGTGAATTCCTTCGCTTTGAGCTTTACCTCTTGTAATCACATTTACTTCTACTGTGTTTCTTCCACCTTGTACTTTACTTTCTTAGTCGCAGTCTCCTTTCTGATTGGGGCTTTGCAATCTCTTGCATAATGCCCTTTAGTGCCACATTTGTAGCACTCTATTTATGCAACTTCTTTTTTCCTTGATGACTCAGCGACTACAACATAAGCCTCTGTAGTTATTTTTCCCTTGTTTCTTCCATTAAAGTAACAATCTTTGG
Source organism: Isoetes taiwanensis (assembly GCA_021234155.1). Taxonomy (NCBI): domain Eukaryota; kingdom Viridiplantae; phylum Streptophyta; class Lycopodiopsida; order Isoetales; family Isoetaceae; genus Isoetes; species Isoetes taiwanensis. Next base: position 11,166,088 of record JAJEKV010000013.1, on the reverse strand, counting down.
TTTCGTGATTGTCCTTATCACACATATGACAATGTTTTTCCCCTATGGATGCTCTACACTCATTTGCATAATGCCCTGGTTTAGAGCATTTATTACACCACACATAAGTCCTATTTTTATCTTGACTGGCCAATCTTTTGACATTTTCTTCCATGCTTTGCACTTTAAATTGCGAATCTTTGACTCCTTTTACCTCTTGGTTTACTTTCTTTTGCATCATATTCTCCAAATCTGTTTTATCCTTATCGGCACCTAGAATTGAAATGATCTTAGCAGCCCTCTTGACTGCCTTATCTAAGGTCTGAACCTTCTAATTCAAGTTGTTGTTGCTTAATTGCATGTAAAAATCTCGTACAAATAAGCTAACTATGTCTTCTCAGATGAGGCTTATGACTCAATTGGCTTGCTAATTCGAAACTCTAATGGCAAAGTCTTTTGGTTGCTCACCAAATTGAATCAGATGTTTTTTAACTCTTCTTGATCTCTCTTTGTAGTGGGTACCAGGTGTAGAATGCTTCCAAGAACTTTCTTTTAGAACAATCCATGTTTTAACATTGTCCATGTTCTCATAGACCCAATTAGCTATTTTCTCCTCCAATGTAGTAGGGAATAAGGCTATTCTTACATCATCACTGGTATCCCATTCAAGGAGCTTATTGTTTCAAACTACATAATAGGATTTGTATATTTATCTTTTTCGAACCCATATTTGGGATATCTATGGTGGGAGGTACTCATAGTAAACATTTTCTGGATGTCGAGCAAAATCTGTGATGATCTTTCAACTGCTAATTTTTGTTTTTCTTTACGGTCTCTTCTTTCAGACCTTTCTCTCTGTTGTTTCTCTCTCAATTCTTGTCTTTTCTTGCGCTCCTCAACAAGATTTTTATACATATATCAAGGTTCTAAAGCACTTTTCACTATCTTAGAAATTTTGAACACTAGTAGAATATTTAATGATATCATCACTAATATTTGGAACTAAATTTGAAAGTTCTGTGTCGATACCTTACTCATTTACTAAGTGTTTGTAAATTTCAGTTCGGAACAACGAACCTAAACTGAGATATTCAAGTCTTATACAGACTGAAATTTCTGCGCTATGATAGACTAGGTTTGCTTTAAGCTTTGGTTGATACTTCCTCTCATCTTCCTAGCAGGTTTAACAAGTTTAGGTACTTTCTTGATCATCATTTCAAGGAAAGGAATAGGTGTCACATAAGCCGATGGCTTTTTAAGACAAATTTCACCTGTAGATATTTTAGCAACTAGACATTTCTTTCTCTTGCACAATTCTTTAATACTTCTCAATGAATGCATTAGCTATATTAATGGTCCCGAAACCAGAACCAAAATATGTTAAAAGTCTCTCAGCCTCTTACCATACACAAAAGAATAGCACAAACACGACAACCGGACCAATTACGTAGCTAAGACTTACCGGAGTATCCGCAAAAAGAGCATCTACATCTTCCATGGTTAAGATATCCATCATAGCTTAAGTTCTGAAATGTACATCAACGCATCATCATGAATGGATGTGAGACTTTGAATATTGATCACATAAAACAACCTACTACTATTCCATCATAGATTGTGATATCAAGAGGTGACTATAATGCAAGAAGAAGATAGATGTACAACACAATTGGGCAAATAAGAATGATTTCCATTAAGCCATAGTTCATACAAATACAATAGCATAAATTCCTCTCTCACAAGCTCCCTTTTACATAAAAAATCAGACCCTAAATAGGTTGAAATCCCTACTGCAAATCCGTTCCCAAACTGCCCGCACGGAACCCATGGATATCTGAGGTACTACATGTAAAATATGTATGAACGGTAATTTATTTCCTAGGAATATTGATCTAATTTGCAGTATGAAATCCGTTGTTATTGCATGATATTTGACAGGAACTTATGTGCCAAACCTTACTTGGTAGTAGCAATTGGAATCTATCCTCATCAGAATCCATGGATATCTTGAGGTCATGTAAAATATGTATGAATGGTATTTATTTTCTATGAATATTGATTTAATTTATGAAATACGCCACTTGATTGTTATTGCATGATATTTGACAGGGACTTATATGTCATATTTTCATTATGAGGGCATGCCATATATTTGCTTGTTGTTTTGTGCATTTTGCTACAAAGTTTGTAAGGGGCAAAAATATGGGTTGGTTCATCCTAGGCTGGCGTGATTCTTCATTTTGTCCATGCTGATATTGAAACTTCAAATATATCGTAATATCCAAAGGATGCAAAAGAGACCGAATCGCTATAACTAATGACTGATGCAGACGAAGAATCTAAACTTATGCAGAAAGTGAACACTAATCTAGGCATAAAAGAGACAATGACTCAAGCTGAAATTAGGTCCTGGAAGTCCTCCATGATGTTGTCTGGAATACCTTCACGATATGCGCTGATATTGCCTTCTATTTTTGTATCTCAACACCACCACCAGTGGCCAAGACATGAGATCTTCCATTGAAGAGTTGCAGGCAAAGTTGATCAATGCATTGACTGTGTTTGAGATGATCTAAAGCTTTGGTAAAAATATCAGCAACCATCTGGTCTGTGGAACAAGGAACAAGTTCAATAACACCATCAAGGACCATGTTGCGGACAAAATGATAATGTCAATTTGCTTAGCTCGGCGGTGTAGGACTAGGTTGCGAGCAATGGTCGAGGCATCCTGATTGTCAACATGAATGAGAGTGGAAGAGGAATATATGAGAGAGTGTTATATACAGAGACGTTGAAGCCAGAATGCTTCATGGGCAGCATGGTTGAGGGCACATATTTGTAACGTTCCACATATTTATACATTATGCGTTCAAATACCATGACACGCCACCAAGTCACCAAGGGTATTTTAGCCATTACAAAATAGACCAAAAGGGTTAAAATTAGCTATGCTGAAATTGTGTTAATTAATTAAGCTAGGTTTGCTAGCTTAGCTAATTAAAACATTATTAAATAAAAGGTAATTATTATTAATTAGGCTAATTATGCAAGGCCACTTGAGCCAAATCGATTGATCCTAATGGACTTGCCAATCTAGGGTTAATCAAGTTGGGGCTCCATCCCAATTTTTGCCCCAAATCAATTTGGGGGGAATTGGTGGAGGAGGAGCAACTTGTTCAACCTTGTTCAAACCCGAGAAATGGAGACCCTAAGAGAATGGTTCTAGTCAGGATACTGATTAGTATATAGATAGCTTGAGCTTCTAGCTAACCCTTGTATGATTAGTCGTATGGTTAATCTTTATTTGTTGCTTAAGTTGAGGTTATGAATGAATTTATGTATTATGGTAGTTCTTTTTTTTGCACCTGTTGTGCTTGTGGGATTAAAAGGGGGTAGTGACCTAAAGCTAGTAGAAGTAGAGTTGTTTCTATTTGGAACCCCATAAATCCCAATAAATGCGGCATGTGCACAAGAACCCACCTAGCTGTGAATGCTATGCCAAGATTGAGCACTATATAATGGACACAATGGTGAAGTGGAGGTGGAGCCTTGTTGAGCGTGGCTTTGGGGCTCCTACAAAGGTGTGTTATGCTTATAGTTAATCAACGCATGTGGGCGGGTATGGGTGCGAAACCCCAGGGCAAAACCGTCCGGATGGGGCGCCCTGGCTTGATAGGCACGTTGAGCCGACCTATGGATTTTGGCTCTCCATGAGTATGGCATATCACCCTCAAACTGATGGACAGAGCAGCCAACCGCATCATTGAAGATATGTTACATAACTATGTTTGGAATAAGCAGTCAAAGTGGGCAGACTATATCCATTTGATTGAGTTTGCCTATAATAGCACCAAGTTGGAGTCTTCGAGAATGTCTCCCTTTACGATAAATAATGGCTATCAATGTCTAACTCCAGTTTCGTGGCACAACCCTATTTCCAAGGTTGAAGTGTCTCAACAATTGCTCACTGATATGCAAGTGTTGGTTGAGGAAGTCTCGTGGGTATTTATTAGCTGCCAGAAGCTAGGAAAAGAGTGTTGCAGACAAGCATCGTACGCCACATGAATTCCAGGTTGGGGATTTTGTTTGGTTGAAAATTAAGGTCAAACAGGCTAAGCTCAAGATTGGCAATTGTAAGGAACCGCACCTCGATGGGCGGTGGATCTTGTGAATAGGGCCCACAGGCTTATAAGCTAAATTTGCCCACACATTTGAAGGTTCATAAAGTCGACGAGATACTAGATTCACAACACCTTTGGAAATGATGATGAGAAATTGGAGATAGTTCCAAAGGCTCTTTCAATCGCAAAACCCATCAGACCCAAATCCTACAATATTTCGTTAAGGAAAACACTCACCCACGGAAGATGCTACATGGGTCCTCAAGGTAGATCCGGATAAGACTACCTGTAATTTATGAGGCAATGCTGTGGTCATACCATCAACGATGCCATCAACTCCAACTCGGCCGGTGCTTGGTTAGGTGTTAGATCGGTAGAGAGGTCATGCAAGGGGTTGGGGCTAGATGCATCCTAAGAAAGGGATGGGCATATAGGCATGATAGGATGCGTTAGATCTCACGACTATTATGGGAACACCATTCCTTATGCCGAGGCGATTCACAAGCCCTAGGCATGTTAAGATTCCCTCTTTCAATTTTCTTTTTAAGGGGGTGGTCCTTTCAACCACAATGTCTAAATTATTCTTTAAATACTAATGCATCGCGATTCCACAAGAGCCAAGCTTGGATGAATTGGAGCCCTGTAGGGGTTTCATGGGGGTCCAATGAGGACCTCTATTTTGTTGATATATGTTGAGTACTGTTTTGACTAACCACGGTCCAAGACGATGATCATATATGATCCATGTACCTTTTGTATTATCTACTTCAGTAAATGTTCTCTTCTATAATCTAATTCTCCCTTTACCTTAAACTACACTACCTCAATGTTTGAGGACAACACTATTCACCCTAAGCGGGGTGGTGGGGGATGTGACGTTCCATGTATTTATATGTTATCTACACATATATAATCCGGGCTTCTTATTTTTCTTTTTTTTGTTCTCTCCTATTTTTTCGCCGCAATCTATATCATTGTTGAGCCGCCACGCTTTTTGGTGAGATGGTCGAGGAGATCTCCACCGTATATGTTGGCAGTGCCATAGCCACACAGCTCGTGCTCTTTCTTCCGAAAGAGGATCAAACGACACCAGATATGTAAGCTGGAGCAGCAGACGACAGGTTGAGCATAGCGAAGCAAGAGGAAAACGACTATGGTATTTTTTTTACCATCAGGGCATGCGGCCTTCTTCTGTATGAAGAACACACCTTCTGCCGTATCAATCCGAGCTCTCCCATGGTCTTCTCCTATCGCCTCTGTAATGCCTTGCCGGCTCTTCCGTGCAAATGGATTGACGGATTCAACCTGTTTGGGCACAAAAATCTGTTCGCAGACCGAAATCCCCTATTTTTGCTGCGAGATGCTCTATTTTCCCCCAAAAATACTATCTTTTCCCCCTTTGATCGCTGGAGTTAATCTACCTTCCATCTTTTTTCATGGCCTCTTTTAGAACCCCATGCAACATCAAATTCTCTGAATCGTTTTTAGATCCCGCAACAAATCGCCCTTCCGCGGTGAAGAAAGAAAAAGGGCAAAAATCGCCCTTCGCGAAGTGAAGAAAGAAAAAACGGGCTTATTGCCGGAGTGCTGCTCATCCTTTTCGATCCTCTGCATGGACTGATGCACAAAGAATCCTCTATTTTCACTTAGGAAGCATCCCGGTCGGGCAGCCGGATTTTTCCTTTCCGGGCATCTTTTCTCAATCTTTTGCTCTTCAATTACTTCTCCAGTAGAAGAATGCCTCATCGGGATGTTATTCTCAAATAGCTCCGCCAAATTTGTAGCCCGGGCAATATCCGCCATAAGGGTTCCATGAGGACCCTGGGTTCGTTGCTTGTTGCTTCAAGCACACGTATGATAAATCAAGCTAAGTTCTAAGTTGAAGATTTTTCTTTAGAGTAATGAGCACTTACCTTACGCTGGGGACTTTCAACCACTTTATTTACTTCTCGCTTCCGCCCTTGCCATTCATGCCGGATTGGATCATATCCAAGAAATACTTCGACTTACAATTCTCGGACTATCTGCCCAAGAGATTTCTTAAGGTTTATTTCCATTTTCCTTCAAAATATGTACTTCAAATGTCTCGTATATTTTGCCTATCATGCACGATTTGCCCGAGATTGTGTGTTCTGAACTATAACCAAGTGCAGACGATGCCAAAGAGCACAGATCTTAACGGCAGAAATGAGCAATAAAGTCGTATTTAATTAAAATGGGACAAATCTCGAATTTTGGGACTCGGACTGAAAATGGGACTCATACAAAAAAAAAAAAAAGAGGGGAGGGAGAGGGGCCACACGTTGAAGAGGGGAAGAGGATAAGTTGGAAGAAGGGGTAGGGGGTGGGGGGGGAGAGGAGAGCAAAAAAGGGCAAAGGAGGAGGGGAGGGAGAGGGGCACACCTTGATAAGGAGAAGGATGGGAGGAGAAAGAGGGAGGGCCACACGCTGGAAGAGGGGAAGGGGATAAGTTGGAAGAAGGGGCAAGGGCATGGAGGGAGAGGAGAGCAAAAGGGCAAAAGGAGGAGGGGAGGGGATAAGCCGGAAGAAGGGAGAGGGCGTGGGAAGAAGGGAGGAGGGAGGGAGGGAGGGGAGGGAGGGAGAGCTTAGAAGGGGAGGAGCAAAGGAGGAGCGGAGGGGCAAAGGGGCAAGCCCGGCCTCAACCCCCACACAAAAAAAAAGTATTAATTATTGATAAATAATTAATAATTAATTAACAATTAGATAATTAATTAAATCTATTGATAAAATAAAAATAATCAAATATAAATTTAATTAAATCAATACTCTATAATACTCTATTAGAAACCTTTCTAACCCACTAGTCGAGAAGGCAATCTAATTCCAGCACCAAAAAAGCACTGTGACAGAGGCAAGAGGCAGCAAGGAACAAGCACCAAGGCAAACGAGAATCCATGGTACCAAAATCTCCATCTTCCGGTTTTTGCAAGGCTTTTCCGGACTAAAGCTCCATTTCTATTCTTTGCCCTCAAGTCGGCATGAATGGCGCCTCAAAAGAGTGTATTTTTAACGCTGAGAGAGCTTACATGCCAAGGCTGGCTTGGGGATAAACCCGACGCTATAATTTGTGACTACGGCTCTCCTCCTATCTTTGCCGCCATCGCCGCCAAGGTCCAAAAAGCACAAGAGGCTAAAATCGAACTTCTGGAATGGCTACAAATGGCGAAATTTTGTTTCTCTGTTAGAACTTCTGAGAATGTGGCTTTTTAATGGGAGTGAACTATCTTAGGAATGGGAATGAACTCTGAGTATGATGATTTTCGACCCGGCCAGCCCAAAATCCGGCTCCTGGAGAATCAGAAATACATACAGCTCCAAGAGGCCCGCCACACCTTGCTTCATTCCGGAAAATGCCCCCTCTTTGCTTTTTTCTTCCTCCAACAGCATTTCGAAGCGATCGGGCAACCTCTTTACCTCTGGCCGAAGATGGTTTTCAAGCTCTAAGAGGTCTGCCCAAAATAGGTTTAAATCCCCTCTTTCTGCCAGAAGTAAGCAAGTGATCTAATCTGCCTCTGTGGAGCGACGGATTTGAAATAAATGGAGGATTTCGTATGTAGGCTTGATTAGAAGAGAGCTTAGTCCTCCGCAACAGATTTTCGAGGCTGGATCGGGAGAAGAATGTCAGGGCTTTAAGATCTACAAGGAAATGGCAATATCGCCATGGCGGGCTCTGCGACAAGCTCTAGATATGAAGCTGGCTTTCATTTATCAAAAGTTTGAGATCTTTAGCTCAAGAAAGCCAGTTTAAAAGTCGAGGATGGTTGAAGAAGGATTGCCTGCGAAGCTTGTTTCTACGCCTATTTCCGGTGAAAGTAGTAAAGCTGTGAAGGCGGAGCTGTGAAGGCCGGAGCTGTGGTAAGCATGATTTTAAGCATTTCTGATCGCAAAACAGAGTATGCTGCCGAAAGAAAAAGCTATGGCATACCTGTGCCTTTTTCCATCTAAGGAGAGATTAATGCAGCTCGGAGAAGCAATACTGCGGCTTCAACAACGGCGCTCTTCAACAACGGCTGGGCCGAGGTTCTTAGAGAATTTTCTTGAGAGTTCGCCATAGCCAGGATCTTGAGAGTTCGCCATAGCCAGCCACGATTTATTAAGTGTACCAAATTTCTTCTTCTCAAAAGGTATGTACCAAATTTCCCCCCTTTTTAATTTCAAATCAATTTCAAAATCTCCCCCTTTTCAATTTCAAATTTCTAACTTAAGAGGTGGGAGAAAAAAAGTAATAATAATAGAGTGTAACGTAAGAAAAAAAAAAAAAAAAAACTGGATATGGTGTGGACAATGGGTTTTTTCTAAGGTTAATGGGTTATTTTTCTAAGGTTAATGGGAAAAAAGCTGGTTACATTAATATATTATAAACATACCATTAATTGGGCTATAATTTTATTAGTGTAAGCCCATGTAGATATTTGAATTTTTGTCCCTAAGATCATGATATAATTTACACCTTGTTTAACCCATTTTGAAGGTTCAAGACACAAAATGGGGACAAGTACATATTAATATATAGGTCTAATGCTTATTAATAGATTTAATGCATAGGTCTAATAGGCTCGTAGGGTTATAATGTGCATTATAGGTGCATATGTTGCTATTTACATGTGCATTAGGCATTACTCTTTACATAGCTAAATATGAGCCCAATGGTCCCTCTTCATATAGCTATATGGTATGGTCCATTAGAAAGGGAGGGTCCATTGGATATGTGTCCATTAGATAATACATGGGGAGGTTCTATTTTAGACTACGAGGTTGCCTTTTTTCGACTTGCCGTCGAGAAAGGCCCTCAAACCTGTGTTTTTGGGGGTCGAAAGGCCTTTCGACTTCGCGAGTCGGAGAAAAGCAACAAAGCAGCGAAAGCGGGTTTAGGGTCGAAGGCCTTTCTCGACCTTCGAAAAGAGAAAACTCACCCAACGCAGCGTTTTATTTCGGATGAAGGCCTTTTTTCGCTTTCGCGGTCGAAAAGTGCCCTCGACCCATAAACCTCGCGTTTTCTCAACTTTGAGTTGCCTTTCGATTCCGGCGAGTCGGAAAGGCCTTCGACTAAATTCTAAAACTTGCATTTTTTAATTTTGCCTTTCTCGACTCTTTGAAGTCGAGAAAGGCCTTTTGACCCCTAAAACCCGTTTTTTCCCCTCGAAGTTGCCTTTCTCATGCCTCGTATTTTCCAAAATGGCCCTAAGGCGTGTTTTTATTTTATTTTTTTTTGCATGTAGCATCACTTGACTAATTTGATTTTGTCTCTTTGCAAATTTTTTTATATCTCGACCAAATAGTACATGCTTGGGAGCAATGAAAAGATTAGTTCATTAAAAGAAAGGTGCCGAGAAGAGGGTGGTGACATCGGTTGGACATACAAGCACGTGGCCCATAAAGGAACTCCTCATACAAATTTCTATCGCCCAGTAAGTTGCTCAAAGTGACTAGCAGAGAGCTCCACGCGCCCTTTGCACTAGGTGGTTCATGTGTGAAGAGGGTGAAATGATTGTGCCCATATGACCACTATGGTCTCTTCACCCACTGTAATATATAATGTAATGAGCCCATTTATAAATATAAGGTATCTCAAAACTAGTATTTTTGGGTGATTAAGTAAACGATTTGCATAATTTTTGTTGGAATTTGTGATCTATTGTCTACCCACCTAAGAAAATAGAGCCAAAATGTTCAACTAAGAATCTTTTTCAATTGGAACTTGATAGGTCTAATGCATGTTTGCGTTGCATTGTTCTTGTTCTCGACACGTTATCCAAAAAAACTGGAAGAAAAGCTTGGATGCACACCAATAAACAAAAATTCCAATTATGGCCAGTTTTCGGGTCGGGGTGCTTCTTTTTGTGTAAATTAACAGGGTTCCGAAAAAAAATGGGAATGGAATGAGTCCCACTTTAATTAAATACGACTTAATACCTGCAATGTCGAAGCTAGAAGGCTGAATCAAGTCCAAATCTATGCACCCGGCCGAAAATGAACCATGTCAGAATGGAAAATACAGAATGTAGGAGCTACAACGGCTCGAGCAGGCCCAATGCTCATATGAGAAGAAGTCGCATGCGGGACTGGAGAGTGAAAGTTAAAAAATGAACCCAAAAGCAAACATGCAAACTAGAAGCAAAAACGCATTCTCATTTGATTTCTGGAGACAAGTCTACTTTCAAGCTTCAACGGCTTCCATGCTTTGCAAGTCATAAGCTTCAACGGCTTCCATGCTTTGCAAGTCATAAGTCATGGCAAGAAGATGTGTAGTCAATTTTGAAACTGGAAAGATCATATAAAAAGAACCATGTTTAAGTTGCTATAGTATTATGCGATAATTGATAATTGCAAGATCACTCTCATATCACACAAATTTTTTGAAGAGAATCACACAATTTGTATTACTCTATTGCTCGAACAGACATAATTCAAACAAGTAAATGGATCGTTGAAGAGAAATTTTTGCGGTGGCCAGTTACTGAAGAGAATCACACAATTTGTATTCATCTAGGGCTCGAACAGACATAATTCGAACAAGTAAATGGGGTAAAGAGAAATGTTCGCGGCGGCCTTGGCCGCCGCGATAAATTTCTTGTACATACAAATACCATGACATGTCACCAAGTCACCAAAGGTACTTTGGCCATTATAAAATAGACTAGAAGTGTTAGATATGCTAAAATTGTATTAATTAATTAAGCTAATTTTGCTATCTTAGCTAATTAATACATAATTAAATAGTTAATTATTATTAAGTAGGCTAATTATGCAAGGCCACTTGGGCCAAATCGATTGATCCTAATGGACTTGCCAATCTAGGGTTAATCAAGTTGGGGCTCCATCCTAATTTTTGCCCCAAATCAATTTGGGGGGAATTGGTGGAGGAGGAGTAACTTGTTCACTCTTGTTTAAACCCGAGAGATGGAGACCCTAAGAGAATGGTTCTAGCCAGGATACCGGTTAGTGTATAGATAGCTTGAGCTTCTAGCTAACCTTGTAAGATTAGTCGTACGGCTAATCTTTATTTGTTGCTTAAGTTGAGGTTATGAATGAATTTATATATTATGGTAGTTCTTTTTTTGCACCTGTTGTGCTTGTGGGATTAAAAAGGGGGTAGAGACTTAAAGCTAGTAGAAGTAGAGTTGTTTCTAGTTGGAACCCCATAAATCCCAATAAATGCGTCATGTGCACAAGAACCCACCTAGCTGTGGATGCTATGCCAAGACTGAGCACCATATAATGGACACAATGGTGAAGTGGAGGTGGAGGTTGAGCATGGCTATTGGGGCTTCTACAGTGTGTTAGGCTTATAGTTAATCAAAGCGTGTGTGGGCGCCCACAGGTCGTGAGCACCGTCCGGAAACGAGGGCGTCTTGGGGCTTCTCTGAGGTGTGTTAGGCTTATAGTTAATCACGTGTGTGGGAATGGTATGGGTATGGAGTGCGAAACCCCAGGTTGAGCAGCAATCAGTCCGATGGGACGTCCTGGGCTCAATAGGTGCGGTGAGCCGACCTATGGATTTTGGATCTAGGGTTAATCAAGTTGGGGCTCCACCCCAATTTTTTTCCCAAATCGATTTGGGGGAAATTGGTGGAGTGAGGTTATGCAAAAACTTTTGATTGCAAGTGGGTTCTGGGGAACTTCCTTTGGCGTCTTTGCTTCCGCCGCACCAGGCGGTTTCCGAAAAGCACTTGAAAGTTTCAATCCGATTCTCGCTTTTTATGATGCAAATGATCATTTGAAGAAAGAACTTGGCTATTTACCATTACATTTAAAAGATATTACCATTTTTTTTATGAAAAGCAATTATCCTTCGTATGTAATTCTTATTGGGAAGAATCAATAAGAATATACCCCAATGATTCCTCGCGTCATCGGGCAAAAAGGGAAAACCAATAAAAAAAAAATTCCCTCAGAACTCGGAGCCATAGCCGCCACGCTTCTTTAGGTGGCTTTCATGGCATAGCCTTTACAATGTACAATTTTTCATTAAAACCGACTTTTGGCAGACACAGTGCAAGTGTTCTATCTCAAAGCAATTGCTTTCAAATGCCCGACATAAGAGTCCATGCAATTCCACGGGTATATCTGAGGATCTTCTTCTCCAACAAGGTATGTTTTCTATGCTTTTTAAAATCCACCCAATTCTCCAAATGGCATTTAATGCGCTCGTGATATCTTCCTTGAATACCCTTAGGGCTGTTTTGATAGCATGCCGGTTCGAAGCTCTGCATCTTGGAATGCAATGATCGAGGATATGGCATGAACCATGAGGCTCACATGGCCGCGTGAAATGTTTTCGAGGGATGTGCGAACGGGGCATGAAGCGATTCTATAACATTCATGAGTCTTCTCACGGCATGCGGCCCGGCTTTTTCTCTTATTTTTGGGGGAGTATTTCAAAGCAATGAGGAGTATTGCTCTTCTTGCACCGATGCGGACACCTTAATGAAGCCGGGGAAATGGTAGAGACAGTACCATACCCTCCCTCAAAAGACACATGGATTGTTCAGCTTAGTGCCTGCAAAAATTATGGAGAACCAGAACTAGGGACTGCGATGTTTTGAAGAGCTAATCCGGATACATTCCAATAATCTTTGCTGCTTACACGCTCATGACAAACATCTATGCTAGTCTCGAGTAGGTGGGATGATGCAAGCGAGAATAGAAGAACTCAGAAAATGTGCAAGGCTCCAAATGAAACACGGGTCTTTTATAGAAGTGAATAACAAGATGCTTAAATTTGTAGTTGGTGGTAATCAAGTTTATGAATTTCAGGAAGTAGAATGTATAACAGTTGCCACAATGCAGGTGAACTCATAGCCATTGTAATCAATGGTTGGCCTCCCACCGCAGGTGTCTCACCTGAATAGATATCATCTTGCTCTTAAATAGGCTTATCTGGAGCTTTGGCATGAAAGCTGAGATGGGACCTGTATGTCACATGCACAAGAAGAATGTTCTGTTCTTCGACAAATAGCATTGGTATCATGAAAGGGCAAACCATGAATATATGGAGTTGCAACATAGGCAAGGAATTCTTTTTTCCTTTGGTGTAATGCCTTTCTCCAAAATTTTAACTAAGATAAAACATGGGAAGTAATCTGTATGTGTAATTAAAACATTGTCACGTTTTAATTACACATTATTTTCTTTTACAGTACAAAGTGAAAAAACGCAGGTCCAAACCATGTTATGTTTTTGGGACATGTAACGAAGAGAAATGTTCGCGGCGGCCTTGGCCGCCGCGATAAATTTCTTGTACGTGTTATTATACTACAATACGCATGACAGTAGCAAGAATCTTAGTTTCAAATTAGGGTATTAAACAAACTGACGTAAGGGTAGTCCACTGCAACTTTTATACTGTTAAAACAAGAAGAGCTCCACCATTAGCATGAGAAAACAGCTCATAACCGTCCATGGTATCTCAGCAAGAGGAGTCCAAGAAGGAAAGGCCCCTCAGCCTTGAAGCTGGAATCTGTCAAAACATTGGTAGCCTCGCTGTTGCAACATATTTGCTGAATGTTTATAGCCAGCTATAAGAAAGATGTCGATCCACACATTTCTTTTGTCTGCGTTTTGTTTATCGTCAAAACCTTGCAAGGCACTAACCGAACTTCTTTATACAAATATCAAACTTCTACTTTGTAATCTAGAACTTTTCCTCGGCTATCTTTCCTTCTCTTGGAAGATTCACTACTTTGCATACCCCATTCTGACATGAAAGAAGTGACCGAAAAGGTCAGAATTGGCCAGCGAATTAAAAAAGCTGCTTTTTTCCAACTTCAAATGTCATAGCATGTCCCAAAGGATGAAATACTGTCATTCCCTGGCTTGTGTAGTAGTTTCTAACTGATTGGTATACTTTAAAACTACCATCACAAGAACATTTTTTCATAAAGTGACATAGAATTCCGAACATGGAATTATAATCACCTTTGGCAAGTTATGTACCTCATGAATAATTTGGCATTCTCAAATATCTGACATGTAAAAATTGGTACTTTTCTTTGTAGCCATATAAAAACAGGCATAAAATATGCAACATCGCGAAAGATTGATGACTTGAACTTAAACATAACTGCACTGTCTATGAATAGAACGAGCAGATTCGTATTATAAAATTTGCAACGAGAAAGGTTTATAGTTTCTTACATGAGTAGTTATTGCACAGCCTTCTTGAAATTTCTCCTAAAATCCTTGGATGTAACAAAAAGCACTGTAGAAATATAAGTTCATTTTTGGCTAAATCACATAGAAAAGGACCTACTTAGAAAGGCAAAAGCAGACTAAATTAATAGTTATACAAACCTGGCCAAAGAGCGGTAAGCCCTAATTTGGTTGTTTGACTGCTGCTATAAACTGTCTTGGAAAATCCAGCCCAGAAGCGCACAACTATGAATCCAAATCAAGGAATGAATTAAACATAAAAGCCTACAACGTTATAAGAAACTACATTACCAAATGCACGTACTTCCAGCTAAATAAATCAGCAGCAACACCCCAGGGCTTAAGACTAAATTGAACAGGGGACCCAAGATAGGGATACCGGAAACCACAGGCAAGGCTGCAGTTTTTGTAACTGGGCGATGATGGAGCCTTGGTGGAAGAGAAACTGCAGGCACAGAAAAGCGGAGGCTTATGCAAGGATTTAGAAAGGGCAAGCCATGGGCTGCAAGCACAGAGCTGGAAGACCTAAAACACGACCGATTCGGGAAGCTTGCTGCGGCCATGTCCTACAACTTAGGCCTTTTTTCCACACCAGTGGCAAAATATGGCTGTCATATACAATATACGACACGATTTGTGACTCCGCTAAGACACGATTTGTGATTCCAGAGTAAAAAAATGAGACGCACAAATTTAAACTCATTTTTCCACTTCACGATAGTCATAAAAATAACCCTTTTTTCCACGGCAGGCATAAAATATGACTGTCGCAATGCAATAAGACAGCATATAAGACTCCATGTCAGCTCCACGTCATGTTTCAGATAAAAACCTTTTCCACTAATTTTTATACGACATGTCCTTAATATATAAGACACCTCTTATATTTTCTGTTTTTCCGAAGAACAACAATCTCTGTGGAAGAACAGCAAGAACACGAAGATTTCTGTGAAGAAATCAGACAGACCCGGACATGTGAATCTGAGGAATTTGGGAAGAATGGCCTTCGAGATTCAAGACCATTGGTTGTAGAAAGAAAAAGCTGGAATTTCCAGAATTTCTAGAATCAGAATCCGAATTTCCCATCAAAACCGCCCAAACAGGCAGGATTTTAACCGTTCCTTGAAAAAATATGTTGGGGCCGATAATTCAATATTTGATGAGGCCGATGGGTCGGAAGATTGGTATGGATCTTTCCAATGCAATGTAACCTGCTTTTAGGCACAGGAATGGCTTATTCAACCCGTTTGATGTTTGTGGCTCCTCCGCCGCTTTTCCTTTTTTACAAAAAAATTTTAAAATGTTTGTCGAAAGGCGCCATTATGTTGCAAACCTTCGAAATTTTATAATGACGACTCCGTGAAAAGTTCCTTGAAAAAATTTCTGGATGTAAGCGTTGATCTTGAGCTTAAGCTTGGACGATCCGAAAAGATATGCTTTGAAAAAAAATTTAGGACGATCCAAAAAACTCCTTTCTCGGGTTCGTTTCCCATCAAGATCCGCCGAAACGAACATCAAATCAAGTGGTAACCTAGGCTATGAATCTTGGCGCTCCGCTCACCTGCATGCTCCACTAAAACTTTTTTTTGAGGCATCCTTCTTTTGCGGCAACACAAAAATCTCATTGGCTGCAATTGAGACATACCACAAAAAACATCTGTGGAAAAGTTGCCAAGTCTTATTTTCTTAGGTGGACCAATCAACCTCTAAAAAATTTAGGACAAGCTTGCCATGGAAAAAGGATGGTAGTGCTGTCTTATATTTCTGAAGAGATAATTGGGCCACGTAAGCATAAAAGTCATGCTAGTTTTTTCACTTAAAAAGTTAAGACACGTCGCATATGAAGGTCGTACTGCTGTGGAGCCTTATTTTCTTCCGGGGGAAACCCCCCGCCAGAAAATACAACAGCCACACCTATCCAATGAGAGGCATTCCTTGCCAAAGGTTCAGGGAGTCACAAGGAAAAGAATCGAAGAAGAAGAATCGTTGCATCACACAGACTGGAATGTAATCGGACTGGAATATCTATGAATTGGAACTGTAATCGCTCCTGGAATCGAAGCATCCATCCTCCTTTTTTATGCCAGAAGGTTTGTGTGGATTTATAGAGGAAGGCAGGTCGAAAACCATCTGCTGCAGGTCGATTGGGGAGTTTGGAGGTCGATTGGGCTGTTTGGTGGCCGATTTGCTATTTGGAGGCCGATCTCAGGCCAATTTCAAGCCATTTGCAGGCCGAATTCAAGCTGTTTCAAGTCGAAATTAATTTACTTGCAGGTTGAATTGCATGTCTATTATTTCTATAAGGATTTCTGTTGTTTCTAGTTTCGATGTTCCATGTTCTTCTGTTTTTTCTGTTCTTCTGTTGTTCTGTTCTTTTCACGTCAAAAATTACCTGTAAGGGTTGTTCTTTTGCATCATTTGCTTGTCCAAAACCAGATCTCATTGACTAGGGGCAGCCAATCCAGTGACGGATTCTTTAATCTCTGTTAAGTGCAGGGAAGACAAATTCGCATAATGTTCTTCTACTTTTTTGAAAGCTGGTCATAAATGAAATTCAGTTGGTTCAATAAAAATGGCTTGGGTTATAAATTTGGCATTCTGTTAGTAATAATAGCCATTCTGTTAGACTTTCTGTTGGTCTGTTATAAAAAAGGGGTCTGTTCTTATATTTGGCATTCCAATTTATGATTGTACTTGTCTAATTCCAGTTCTATCATCATCAAATTTAGTTTATTATTGCATTGTACTGTTTGTTGTTTATTTCAGTTTATTGTTGCATTATACTGTTTATTGTATAGTCAATTTCGGTCTGCATTGTTGCATTACTTTGCATCTCATGCAATCATTTTACGTTAATCTTTTTCAATAGCCACAACTCATGGTTGTCAAGATCATGTATTGCCATTTAAATTGTAGATTACATCATTTCCTTCTACTTCTATGTTGCATTTTTTTTTGTCCTTTTGCACTATCAATTCCGACTCATGCTAGTCTTCTCTTTCTTTATTTTGCATTTTAGATTCCCAGACATCGCCATGGCAGGATTTGATGGTTTTGATGGTTATTCCTTCATGCCTCAAGGATACTCATCTTATCCTTATATCCAGAGCCTTGAGGAATCTGAATCTCAAGAGATACCTTCCCCTCAGCCTACTCCTCCACTTCCAAACTATCTGACTTCCAAACTATCCGATCCATTTTCAGCCACTATCACGTGCTCCAGTTGCAAGACGATCAACTATCCCTCAAGTATTTCCTTATTCTGGTCCACCTATTGTAACAGAGCTGTTGGATAGGCATATTCACCCGTTATTCCTTAATCTACACCGTACGTAAAGTTCCTTGTTTGTGGGGTATGCATGTACAAAATTTGCGATACTGTATAACAAGTTTTGCAAAATACTATAAGATTTGTGGTAATATACTACATGGTGTTGATTTTGTACATGCAAAACATAATTTTAGGGGCTCTCGCTGCCCTACGTCACCTCCCGTGTGAATATGCACCCAAACCAAAGGGGGTTTGAAGGGGGGTTTAATTTTAGAGTGTTGGATATAATGGTTTGTGTGTTAACCCAAAAAAAATTTGGCCCCTTCGGGGCCTTAAGAATTGACGAACAAACTAGAAAAAATTCGTAATGGTATTATATGTGTCATATGTGTTATTATATTATATGTGTTATTATATGTTATTATATGTGTTATATTGATAAAAGGATAAATGTGATGAGGATAGAAAAAAAAAGCCTCTCATAATGATATTGCCATATTGATGTAATATGGATCCAACCGTCAATGTAGACCAAGACAAGATAAAATATCATCCTTGTCAATTGAGCTGGGAGAATCTTAGAATCTCTTTAAAGACCTATTCGAAAAATCCATCCAAAAAGCCATAATAATTTATATTCAAATTCTAACCGTAACCACAAAAAGTGCACCATACCATGCTTATAGCCCTGTGGAACACTGGAACACTAGATTCTCAAGTATTAAAATATACATTAAGAATAATGAGTGGACGATAGTTTATTAAAACAAATAGCTTTGAAAGTGTCCCTAGGATTTGAACCTAGGCATGGCCACCAAGAAAAAAAGAAAATAACCTAACTGTGTTTGTGGTGTCCATGTGAAGTCTATAACCCAACATCTTGAGCCGAAGCTAACTAATAGATCGTGCCACCAACTCAAAATTTATAGATGTCTTCTTCCATTTAGCAATCAAATAAATTTAATAATGCAATAAGTAATACCCATTGGCTGCAAATTGTGTGCTAAGTTTGAAGACAACAAGCAAGGCCAGACACAAAAGAATGTTAGCAAAGAAGTCTAACTAATATACAATGGCGCTTATGAATGTGCTTTCATTATCATCTTCGTGGTACGTAAAAATAGGGCCATGAATGATGTAAAGGAGGACCAAAGAAATGCCAATGAACCAACAACCTGATTGATTACTTGTGCAAACACAAATGCTTTTCATACATGGACCTCGCTACAAGAATTCAAGAAGAAGATAGAAATGTATGGAACCCGCATTAGGGCTAAATCTAGCACCTACATCGGACCAGCCCATTGAAAGAGATTAATCTTGCAGAGGTTTGCAAATTAAAGGAAGCTCGCGATCCAAAGGTACAAATTTTTTCCCCGTGATAACATACATAGGTTTTGCAATGCATCTTCACGCATCTATCTTCACCATTATCATTTTTGTGGTACAAAAAATAGGGCCATGAATGATTTAAAGGAGGACCAAGAAATGCCAATGAACCAACAACCTGTTGATTACTTGTGCAAACACAAATGCTTTTCATACATCGACTCGCCATGTGAATCCAAGAAGAAGATAGAAATGTATGGAACCCGCATGAGGGTTAAATCTAGCACCTACATCTAGGCCAACACATTGAAAGAGATTAATCTTGCGTGAGTTTGCAAATTAAAGAAAGCTCGCGATCCAAAGGTACAAATTTTTCCCCGCATAACATACATAGATTTTCCACAGATCTTCGCAGACCTATTTTCACCGGGTCCCCGCTCAGCTTTTTATGCCGAAAAGTTCTCCGGTAGCTGGTTTTGAATGGTCTAAGCAGTTGTCGAATGCCGGCATCACCCGGAAATATATGTGGCTTCTAAGACATCATTTCAAAGGGAAACGAACCTATTCGATTGTCGCCCGCAAAAAAAACCTATTCGAACCTATTCTATTGCGTGGCATTGAGCAAATCTGAAATAAAGCAAAAAAATGACTTACGCTTGTAATCGAGCTCTGAGTTTGGTTGAGGCAAAATAATCATTTTGAAATACATCTATTCCAAAAGCGTATAAGTGGCCGGAAATAGGGCAAGGAACAAATGTTTTGATAATGCGGCTAGTAGTGTGACATGCTCTTCCTAGACTCGCTAACAAACAGCCCGCTTTCATCCACAAAGGTTCTCGATGTTTGCCATTTTAGGTTGATTCTAGGGCAACCAAAAAGGAAAATGCGTAATCGTGGAGCCGCGATGCGGATGCATTTCCGAGGATCTCGCCATTTGTTTCGAGATTTGTTTTCAAGATCATTGGCATTTGTTCCCCGAGATCCGCTTATGCCCGTCGGCAAAGAAGCTCCCGCGAAACCCCCGCCAGATGCTTCATACTTAATTTTCACTCGCACATCTTAGTCAAACTTTTCGCTTCTACTCAACCTTTTGTATACAATCCCTAGCAAAACCCAAAACAAGAATAAAAAATCGCCGCCTAGGGTCCGACAGATTGTAAAGATCGATGCTTACCTTTTGCTTACAAAAGTAAAGGAACAATAGAAAATCATTATGCTAACCCAAACAAGAATAAAAGACTATTATCTACCACAAATGTAAGCTATGACATCATACAATACTTTAAGAATCCACTTTGACAAAGAATCTGGCCCCGCCAAAGAAGCAAAGAAGAATCCAGAGGGCAAAAGTTATGGGGTTTGATGCATATGTATGCAGTGTTCGCAGCAACAACCGTCGGATTGTTTAAGCCAATCGAAATCAACGGCCCAAAAAGTGCGCACTCTAGAAATACTATTTAGTATGTCAACACGAATACAACACTGAAATCATAGAAAAACCATGTAAAAAAGCGTATAAAACTATAAAAGTAACCCCCTGTTATTATGCTACATATTCAAAACCCTGTTGAAACTGTTCTAGACTCAAGTCAAAAAAGAAAACCTCGTGGAAAAAAACAAAGGAACCTGCAAAAGCCCCTGCTGGAGATGTGCAGAAAGATAGAGGCACAAACTGGAAAGATAATTGGGTAGTTGCTCTGATTTATTTACGCGGAGAAATGCACGAAGAATTTATTACTAAAGCTAGAAAGCAGGATTTTGATATATGGCAGAAACTGTACTTGCAGTTAGTGGCACGTTGTCCTGACTTGGATAAAGATTCTGATGGGTGCAGGAAGAAGTGGCAAGCAGTTTATGGAGATTATAAAAATGACAAAGCCCAAAATAATCTCTCAGGTGCAGAAAGATCTGAGAAGTGTAAATGGTTTGATCTAATAGATCAGTATATGAGTAAACGTGCTCACATTGTTTGTTATTCCCATGACAGCGCCATAGGTGCTAATACACCCATGGCAGAAAATACGGAAGAGGAAAACATTGTCGAGATAGAGGGTGTAGAGAGTAGTAAGACATCTATTGATGAAGATGGGAGTAAGAGGATGACACCTGATGAGAATAAAAATGTAAATCAAAAGAAAAAAAAGAAAATCAAAAGGCGCAGCATCTGAGGTTGCAGCAGCAATCAAAAGAATGACTGAAATAAGTGAAAAGGCCCAGGATGACAACCTTGCTCTTGAGAAGGAAAAATTAAATATGTTGAAGGGAATATCTCAGAGTTTGCAAGGCCATTTTGACAAGCTACTACAGTAGCCAATTCGGGTTAACAATACTAGTATTTTACTTATTTTCCACTTGTCTTGTTTCCAATGTTGTTTTTCAATTGTCAAACTAGTCTTGCAATTGTTGATGGTCCAACCAATTAATTGTGGAATTACCAAGTTTTATTTCATTTCCATGTACTTACATGTCACTTATTTCATTTTTAAGGCTTTTTTTTTTTAAGGATGTCAGACTTTATTCAATGTGGATGGTAGTCACATTCCTATCAGAGCTCCAGTTGATCATGGAGCAGATTATTACAATAGAAAAGGGTTCCATTCCATACTTCTACAGGCAACTGTAGATTCCAGATGTTTGATATGGGACTATGATATTGGGTGGGGGGGAAGCATGCATGATTGGGCTCTAATGCAAAGAACAGCAGCTTATGCTAAATTTGAATATGGTGAAATGAAAAACTATTGCTTGCTTGGTGATGCTGGATACATTCCAAGGCTTTGGTTGTTGACCCCATTTATTAACAAAGGGACTGGATTTAAGGATCATGAAAAACATTGGAATTTCATCCAATCGAGCACTAGAATGTCTGTGGAGCGGGCCTTCGGGATACTAAAAGCTCGATTCCGTATACAGAAAATGGGGTTTAGAAACATTTAGATGCATTAGATGCTTTTTGCGCACACAGAAAATTTCAGATTAATGTGCTTAAATCTAAAGTCTTGGTCCTCGGAGGACATGATGAAACAGAATTTTTCATTGGAGGAGTTCCATTGCAGAAAGTATCTGAATATAAGTATTTAGGAATAGAAGTGACCAGCAACTATAAGTGGACTCTAGCAGCCAAGAAACGTGCATCTGGAGGTTTAAGAGCTTTATATAACATGTTCCACCTATGTACATCTAATAATTTTGAGCATTGGCGATTGAGAAAGCTTCTTTATGGAGTGCAGGTGAAACCGGTTGTGCTATATGGATGTCCTATTTGGGGGCCAGCTCTGTCTATTAAAGGATGGGATGCAGTTGAAAAAGTGCAAAAAAGATTTTTATTGGAAGAATTTGGAGCTAAAATTCAAACCCCTTACTGTATGGTCTTGGCAGAAGCAGGTTTTTTGCCTCTTGAAGTGGATGCCTTATGCCGGACAATAGCGTATGTTAATAGAGTCTTAGCAATGGACTCAGATCGTTTTCCACGCCTTGCATTGGAACAATCAAGAGAAAAGGGATGGTACTTTGATATCCTGAAATGGGCAAGTAGATGGTTGGGACATGGTGTTTGGCCGGATTCTATGAAATTGCATGAAGTATACGAGCAAGTGGAGAAAATGGTTTTGAAGAAAATGTGGCAAATTAACACTGATGGAGACACTAAGAAAAAATTCTACCTTGAAGAGATCAATGACATGCAAGATTATAAGGAACAAAGCTACCTTCTTACAGGTATTAGCAGGAAGAACCGACAGACTATCTCTCAATTGAGGCTATCGTCACATACCCTTCACATAGAGACTGGTAGATGGCATAATACTCCACGTTATAATGATATTGCCCCGGATGTTTGGAATTGGAGATAGAAACAGAAAAATATGCTTTCTTAGAATGTGCGTCATATGAACATTTAAGAGCAAAGCATGAGGTTTATGCTTCGACACTGAAGGAACTTTTGAATATGCCAGCTCACAAGTTGAGTTCCTACCTAAAAGACATTTGGAAGGAAAGAATAGATATAATTATGTTATTTGATATTATGTCAGACTTTGATGCATGTGTTGATCTAAGATGCTTACTTTGCACATATTTATTTGCGAGAGGCACGAGGGCCTAAATGGCTTGATAATACAATTAAATTATAAAATTAAATTATATAATGAAGCATTTGATGAGGATTGGGTCAATGAAGCAGCCGCAGAGCTAGAAGTAAACGAGGCAAGTCACGGGAGGCTCTATGTGAATTGGGTGCAGCAAGCATACACCTAAATGGAACTCTGAGGAGCTTGAGGAGAATGGAGAGAGAAATGTGAACGAGGATAATGTTGATGACGAACTAGTTCTTGAAGACACTGCAAGAAGAGATGCATTAGCAAGGGCTCTATATAGTGTTCGTAGTTCTATGGATATAGATGAAAGCTAAAAATGTTGTTTATAAAGGAGTTTATATTTTTGTGGCTTTTGGACATATATTTAATAATAATAAAACATGTCTTATTTTATATAATGGAAAACTGTGAATATAAGACACGTCTTATATTAATAAGACGTGTCTTATATTAAAGCAGTGGAAAAATGATTTTTTTAAGACACGTCTTATGTATGACATGGAGCCCAAAAAGGTGTCTTATAATAATGTGACAGCCTTATAATAAGACTGCTGTGGAAAAAGGGCCTAAAATACTAATGGAAAAGCATGAAAAAATAAGACACGTCTTATTTTTAATTATATATTTAAATAAGACAGGTGTCTTATTTTATGGTGGGGGAAATCCCCCGGAATAAAATAAGACTCCATTTGGTATCCAAACCTATTCCAAACCTAAATAGGACATGTCTTATTTTTGTAGTAGAAAAATAATTTACTTTTAAGACAATAGGTGGCCAAACATCATTGGATAAAATATGTGACTTTTAGAGATAAGACTACCGTGGAAAAAGGGCCTTCATCTTCATTTAGGATCACTTTGCGATATGGCACATTCACTACATAGATAGATGGATGAAGATAAGTTACCCCAGTTTTGGTGATTCCGCGGCAAAATATCCCTTCCGGCGGAATCACCAAAATCGCACAGTAAGTGCGTAGTCATGCTGACTGTGTCTGCCCCTTAACCATTTTTTTCTCATATCTTTGAGCTTGAATATCTCGGCCGATCGGGCTCAAAATCGATTCGGATCACTCTTATGTGGGTCGGAATGAGACGAATTAGAGGTCTTCCATGCAAACAAAAAATCAAATCGAGCACCTCGGATTCAACCCGGTTTTAAAAGGGCAAAAATTGCCCTCAAAATGCGCAGTCACCATGTTACTACGCAGTTTGGGCGAGTGATTCCGCGGGACGGAATTTTTTTAGTGGTGATTTCGCCGAAAGGGATATCTCTGCCGCGGAATCACCAAAACTGGGGTAACTTTATTTTCACCCTAGATAGATAGTACATATATATAGTATTTTTACGTCATGCCACATTCGCACCATTCCATCCCATTCCCATTGCTATACACACGCATTTGGGCTCATATGCCAATGCCAACCATAAAATCTTCCATTGCATGTCTAACCAGCTTTTCTAGTTCTCACTGCCTTGATCCACTTAAAAGATCCAACCATCGCGGACTCTCTTCCCCCTCTCCCCAAGCCTACAGGTTAAAAGAAAGGTTTTCAATGGGAATGTTGGCTTCTTCTCTGCACTAAATTTGCGTGCATGGCACATAAGCGAACACCAGGTTACAACCTGATGCAGATCTGCCCTAAGTCATGCAAAGGCCACACCTGGTATATTACCAATCAGATATGATCATGTTATACCTATATGTCCACTTTGATTAGCATACTTTAAAGAAACGTTCGAGCTATTACCTTGTGGAGTGCTCCAAGACATCTTAGTATTGCTGGTGCTATTATGGAAACTTCAAATTTGATTGCCTCATCACCTGGTATTATCATTCTACAAGGGCACTCTAATAATCACCTATATTGCAAGCAATCGAGCAATAAACTACCTCTATTGTTCTAAAATAAAGTGACTATTACACTCTTTTCTATTATATTCTATTCTTTACATGCCTATTATGATGACCCAGTCTTGACTGATCCCCTAACATATATTTAGAAGCCAAAAAGAGCAACTAGTGCCCCGCAGTCTAGGTAACTCGAAAATAAATATTAACTAGTAACAGGTGCCCGGCGTTGTCGCATAAGTACAAATATGAGTTCGTGCAAAGCATTTGGTTGGATGGAATAGAGAAAAATTAGATATTGAAAGGTACATAATGTGGTTGAATATGGAAGTTTTGAAATGATATTATCTAATATCTAGTATGTGTAGTGAACTTTAAAATGTAAATTGACATTCGTTTGGCACGACCTCTACACCAGATGGCGTATAAAGCAGCATGAGTATATTCATGCCTTGCCAACAATGTTTTCAATGCAAATATAATGTCCTATGCTTTTAGAAGAAATGTATTCTGGTGGTAGAGGAATTTTAAGTATAAGGGGTGGTGAAGTAGTTAAGACTATTGATACAACAAATAGTCGTGCCTATTGCATGATCCAAAATAGATCCATAGATCTTGTAACAGTAGTTATCCCGAAGTAGACTCAAGTTCACTAATGCACAACATCATGAGTTGAATATAGCATTTATTAATAAATGTATTCCATTATATCCCAAAGTTTAAGGCTGCCACCACATGTATTTCTATATATTAGGCCTATTGTGGCTAATACAGGCTTAGTAACAATTTGAAGAGATGGTCGTGTCATTGTTGGCTATAATAAACAATGTGGCTTGGAGGCACAAAGGTAATTTAATATAATATAGAGGAACTCCCAAAGATTCATTAAATAGAGATCAATATATACATCTTATGTATGTAATAATTGAACTTAAACTTGATTATGTTATGTTGGATCAAGTATACTCGCAACCTAGTGTTGGACTTGAATGCACTATAAAAACCTTTTGTGACATAAGCTTTCAAATTTTCTTGGTGGACGAATCCGATGAAGACAAATTATAGGGAATGCAAGTCTTAAATTATAGGGAATGCAAGTCTTTGTTATCCCAAATGTTTTATATTTCAACACCATAGATTTGAGACCAAGCAATAGGGTCAAAGAAAATAGGTGTCATGAGTATGCCTTTCTTAAACATTGTGCCACAACTTTTTTTTTTATAACTTTATAGAGCTCTTCATCGAAAAACGGTGGAACAATCTGGCATATTTATTATATATATTAAGCCATTGACAATCTGACACTCATTGAAAATTCGAGTTTGTAACCTAAGTATTGTTCTGTCCAATACCCTTGCCACGAAATAATTTTGGCCTGGCTGAATTATGAACCACCATGAACCATGAAATGAACTATGAATATGCCTTGGAAATGCCGAGGAATTGAAAAGCTTCTAGAATCAACCTCTAAAACTGAGATACCCATTCTTTGACTGACTATTAGAATGATTAAAACACACAGCAATGGGAGTCCAAAAAACTAAAACAATTGAACCAACTTCTTCTTTCAACTATAATTCAAATGTTGAAGCTTCAAGTTTGACAAAATACTTCCGCAATATTATTGCGTCATGTCAATCTTAACTAGCCTACATCATGCGCATCCACATGACTTGCCTCCTCCAGATGTTGCCAACAATTGATTGAAGTATAGATGTACTATGCATGTAAATCGAGTGGCTGCAGTAGAGTTCCTAATAGTTGACACAATATTTACATGTTAAGGTTCATCATAATGACTGATACGTGAAGGTGAAAATTTGGTACCTCCAATGTGCACCATATTGCGAATTTGCACCATATTGGATAGATGGTTTGAGCATAATTTTGCAAGCTACTTTACAATTTTAGAGGAAGCAGCAACTTGCATGCGTATGAAATCAATCTTTGCTGCTTTCACTTTGATCGTCAATGCTTGCTCAAATGCTCTCACTTTGCTTGCTCAAGCTCAGCCCAAGTTCCTTCATGAAGGGGTACTGCAGCAATGAAAGAAGACATACGGAAAGTGAGTATGACACTAAACTTAGCACGATTTTATAAACCTTGATCTGAAATACCATAAGGATATTATTGACAATAACAATACGCCAACTAAAACTGTGCATATTGTAGCTACAACAGATTCTTACCAGAATGTGCTGCAATTCAACACATAAAGATGCATTCGGAGTTTTCAATGGGTACTTAAACTACTTATTTCTAGTTTTGACCATGATTTCAAATAGTAATGGAGCCAACCAACTGCTTCCTTAAGTTTAAGAAGAGATAAACAACTATGATGTAGAAAACCTGTAGGAAAAAAAATCAACATTTTGAGTTGTAGACATGGAGACACATTACTTATTCTAAAATGATTATCTGCTACAATTGTAGGAAATGATTGCACCATATGAATTGTAATGTCTACAAAGATCAAAACAAAGATTAATGTCATTGTCACTATCTTTCATGGAGTTTAGTGGATTAAACCTAGGCCTTAAGAAGTTCACATTGGTTGTCCACCATCAAAAAGCTCAAGGTGCTTATATTTATCTAGAATTATATACTCAAGTAGTTTATCCAAAGCTATTATTTTTTACATCAAACCTTTGAGGCAAATGGCGGTCATTCTTCCCCATCGGTACTTGAAAGCACACATCTCAGTGAAGAAACGGAGAGCTATTGCTGCCATAAGGACGGGTTCCCATTACCTCAGAATTGAAACAGGTCGCTGGGGGGTGAATGGCGGGCACGGGATCCCCAGGGAGGAAAGGATATGTCAGTGTTGTGAGATGCACGTGATAGAGGATGAGCACCATGCCCTCCAGCGGTGCCCAGCATA
Source organism: Isoetes taiwanensis (assembly GCA_021234155.1). NCBI lineage: Eukaryota > Viridiplantae > Streptophyta > Lycopodiopsida > Isoetales > Isoetaceae > Isoetes > Isoetes taiwanensis. The sequence continues at coordinate 11,138,387 of JAJEKV010000013.1, read as the reverse complement.
TGCCCATGTCCGAGCAGTGCACACTGATCTTAGATGCTCTGACACACCGCTACATCAGTTACTTGCATCACCTATGGTAGCGCGGCTGGGAGCTTACATCCTGCAGATTTCGGCCGTCAGACTTGCTCTTCTGGGGCATGGTATTTGAGAGCCTACTGCTAGGGTTTTTCCTCCCAAGTGGGGGTTTTTTCATCCCGGTAGTAGGGTTCTACTGTACAGTTACATTCTTTGTTTTTGGTGTTGGGGTTTTTGGCTTTTTTGCCTGTTCTCTGCATGTACCGTCTCATAGGCCTCTGGCCTCCGTGGACGTTAAAATAAACTTCCTTCCTTCCTTCCTTCCATTGTTGCGATCAGATGTTTGAACATTGCACATACGAATGAATATTCAAAATTCTATACTTGCCTCATGGGTTCACAACTACAATGAGGCCTTAGTTGTGACCACCGTGTTCTAATAAAGCACAGAATGCTGAACATTGAGTTGAAGTAATTGTCAGTACAAATTTTTTAATATGAATCCATGTTAACAGTATATGCGCATCAATATCCTAGCATCGCATGAGATCTTTTATTACACTTAGCATCATGTTGATTTTTTGGGTTCTTGGCATACACCTTGCAGCAACAGTCCCTGATTGCCGGATGCCACAAGGCTGCCACAAATGCTTATGAATCAACAAAAGAAGGTGGAAAGAAACTCCAAGAACAAGAACAAAGAGAAAGAGTGAACAAAACTGAATCATGATAACAATGCTCCAAAAGGAGGTGCTCCAAAACGTGAGCAAAAGCCTAAACCATGAGGAGAAATGCCCCCAAAAAAAAAAAAAAAAAAAACCAAACTATGTAGAACCTTTATAACATCAGGTTAAACATTTACAACAGTGTCCAAAGTGAGGGGAAGTAACGATAATGTTGCCGAGAATTCTTGACCCAAAAATGTCAATGTCGATGAAGTACAAAAATCATGAGAGGTTGAGAAGGCTATCACCACTTCTCATAGAGCTTGCCACTAGCTCCGTTTGGGTATGTGAGCCATCCTATAAAAGGGGTTCTTTTATCATTTATGTATATGTATTAAAAGAAATATACAATTACTCTAATGGTTAGATACGTGATACAGTAAGGGATTCTTATATAATAGATAAAGGCTTTACTTAGGAATGATTAATTGTCTTCTAAATTGTAGTTCAATATTCAAATCACGAGACATACTGACAAAGGAGGGGGAGGCCCTTACGTCATGCCACTTTGGTAGCATCTGATGGAGATATGAGCACACACCACATCATAAAATGAGACTGATCATAACATGATCAACTAAAAGTCAATTATAGTTCTTATCAATTCATGTATAGTTATTTACCATTTTATTTTTTTGTCGTCCACCAAATCCTAGGAATGACACGTTGATGGAGCTTTGGACTACGGCCAATTGTCAGGTTTGGCAAAGTAGTTGGGTATTTATCAAAATTCAGCTAATTCGTATCGCATTCTTGCTTGACACAAACATGGAGAAATTGGAAAGGTCGGGAACATCAAATTCCTGGTATTCATTCGCTTCATCCTCATCATCTGCTTTGTAGAACACATTTTTCAAGCTGGGTTCGTCCAAAAGAAAACACTGCCATGCAGCTTTATCTGATGCTCCTTTGCTCTTAGCTACCTCATAGTCATCATCTGGCACTAGGGATATCATTATGAAGATTATACAGGCGCTTTTAAACTGCATCCTCAAATCAGTATCCTTTGTCTCAAAGAGACCTTTAGGCATTCCAAGTCGTATGAAGCCACCAAAGCATGCATATGAGGCTTTCCTGGGGGGCATATGATGACAATAGTAAAGAGCTTCTCAGTTGTTAAGCCTATGCAGCTAGTAAAAAAACTGTTGTACTCTTTTTGAGTCATCCCCTTCTCTCCTTTTGCAGTCCTGCTATCCAATACAAACAGAGAAATATTACGAGGGCCTACTGTTGTATCGGGTAGGAGACCTTTATGGCTAGTAGAGACCAGGTATTGGAGTGCAGGTAAGTCACCACCAGCATTTTTTAGGATGGCAACCTTTCTTCTCAGCTCAGCCATCACCTTATCTAATAGTTTTGTAGTATGCTATTGGTTATTTGATTTTCTGTTTTGCAGAAAATCTTTGGACCAGAAGACGTATTTCTTGATGTCATCAGTAGATACGCCATACTTGTCTAGCAGGCCGAGTCAGTGTTGCCACGTACTTAGTGTACGGTACCGGTACAGTACGTCTTCCAAGGTACTATACCTTTTACGTACTGCGAAGTTTTTGCGTACTTTATGTACGTTTCAGGATGGTTGTTCTAATTTCTGTACAGTACGTACAGTACGTTAAGTATGTCTATAATGTAAAGTTCTTTACGTACTTCTTGCAATTCTGATCTTTAAGACTAAAATTTTAGAAAGTGTTAGAAAATACATTTGCATTGTAAGCATTTAGAAAATGGCCATTTGACTTCAATAAAATATTTAAAGTCCTCAAATACGAAGTGTAAAAGTAGTGATAACAGCAAATAAAATAAAGTATTTAGTCATGAATTCTAGAAGCTAATCCAAAGACAGCAAAAACAGCAACAAATAAGCAAAGTTATAGCTGCCAATTTTAACGTAGTATCTTTTTTTAGCAAAAAAAAAGAAAGAAAGAAAGAAAGAAAAAAACAGCAAGGAAACATAATTTTATTCTTCTCCATCTTCCTCGCCATCATCTTCAGATTCAGTTTCAGTTGAGGCCACTTCCTCCTCTTCCGTATCCTCTTCTTCATCATCTTGACTCTCCTCTAGCTCCTTAACAAGTAGAAATTCTTCATCATCAATACCTTCTAATGTCTAATAGGTGCAGCTGTACTAACAACACCAGGTGGCGTACGACGACCTCGTCTACTTCTAGAAGCCCATGACGTGAATGCAGCAGCTCGAGACATGCTTCTTGTCGTTCTCAAGCTCATGGTCTCTTCAAAGTATGTTTGGTAGAACTCTCGATTAAGCTCATCCGCTTCTGTTGGAGGGGCCAACTCTGGAGTCTTTTCAACATCAATTTCGAGCGGATTAACCTACAATAATCACCAAGTAACAATTGAATAGGAACAAGAACTATGCAAACTTAAAATTTAAATAGAAATGATGGAAGAAAAATACCTGCATTGGGGATGTGTTGATTGTTTCAAATTTGCGAACAAGTCTTAAATTTTCTCGAACAAAAACCAAACGTTCAAGCTGCGCTAGTTTTAACCTATTTCTTAGTTTTGTATGCGCAAGAGCATGTGCATTTCAGTTCCTCTCTGCTGCCCCAGAAGAACAGTCCTAAATCATAAATAGATTAGACATTTCTATGATCTGATTATTGAATTTACTCTACATTTTAGCTAGACAAAGAAATGAACAAAAAGGAGTACAATACTCTACCTGTGATAAGATCCTCATGGCTAATGTTTGAAGTTTTGGGGTTCTGCCACCAAATGTCTCCCACCATGTAACAGGCCTGCGCATTGAGATCTCTTTTCGTGCCAATGTATAGCTAAACGATCCCGTGCCATTGCGATATTCGTGAAGCTCATGAAATAGAACGTCAGAATCTTCAGTTGAATATAATCTCTGTGTGTATTGCATCCATGCATCCAATAAATCAGCACTTAAAACGCTGGCTTCCTCTCTCCATAAAGGATGCAAAATATGAGCGACAAGGTGAATGGGTTTTCTAAACCATTCCCAATGCTCGTCAACAATTTTAAGACATCTTCAAACCTATATTATGGCATGGCAGCAATACACATTATAAGCAAATCAGAAAATCAGCAATATAAACATGAGCAAATCAGCAAATTACAATGAAAAAACAGCAAATTGCAATCAGAAATCAGATATTATAATCAGAAATCAGCTTACTTGAATTTATTTGCATGATCTTCTTCCATCCCCTTTGATAATGCCTCTTTGCTCCTTCGCATAAATTCATACAATAGCCCGATAGTTGATCCTTCCTTATCAGTTAAGTGCAATACACTATATAATGGACCCATTACCCTTAAGACAATATGGAAAGAGGGTAAAGTTGCAGGATCAAGAATAAAACGTTTCACATCATTGCATCAGATTTTTTACTATCCGGCCAATTATTCCAATGATCACTTACCACCATTTGTTCAAGAGCACTCCAAACTTTATGGAGGCGTGCCAATACAATATAAATTACTCCAAATCTTGTCTTGCACAGCCTCAAGATGGCATGACTACTAAATGAGTTGAAGATCTTCCTTGCAGTTCTTTTCTTTCCAAAGAGTCTCACAATAGTATTTGCTTTTGTGACAACATTTTTCATCCATGGGAGCTCACCGATATCTTGTAATAAAACATCTAGACAATGAGAGGCACATGGTGTCCAGACTAGATGTGGAAACTCATCTCTCAAGCAAAGTTCCCATGCGCATGGAAGCATTATCCAAAATGACTTGCACAACATTTTCACTACCAACCTCTTTGATTGCCTTTGATATTTTTTCTGCCAGCCATGTACTATCAGTCCTAATACTAACATGGCTGCAATCAATGGACTTGAAAAACATTGTGCCATAACAGCAGGATACCAATACATTAATCAGCTGCTTGTGGCATACATCAACCACCCATCAGTCAAAATAGTGCATCCATATTTGGGCCACAATGCCCTTATCTTCTCCGTCTTTTGCTGCAATGTATGCATTTCATATTTTAGTGCTTTATTCCGCATGTAATTGTAAGTAACACCACTGTACTTATCTCCTACTTGAGAAAACGCCTCTAGCATATTTCTCCAGCATGGCAATTTTAACAAATTGAAAGACAAATTAGCTTCGACAATGCACCTCATTTCCATCACATTTGCATATCTCTTCTTTTGCATTTGCATGACATTTCCTTTTTTTAAAGTTTGTTGTTTGCCATGTGGCATTAATGGAAGATGTCTCTCTCTATTGATACAAGGAGAAGGAGACGGACAAACTGCTGCTATTTCTGAATTAGAAACACTCTCACACATAGATGACATCGCTGGAGAATTAATGTTACCAACATAATGTGTTGCTGCTGCAGCAGCTATATTTTCCCCATACGAACATCCCATTTCCATGCCTAACTCTTTCTCATTTTCACTTATGGATGGGACACTACTACCACGTTCAGCTTTTGCTTCCTTCTTGATGTCCTCAGGTACTTGTGCACAAGCATTGGTCCCATATTTTGAAATCCCTCCGAGGTGAGCAGTCAATCTTGTTTTAGTTCCTGTAATGCGCATGCCACAAAACTTGCAATCCCAAGCTCGATCTCTATTGGCTTGCTTGACGATGTTAGTGCAACACTTGCTCCACAAATGGGACTCTTTACGTGGCATTTTGCTGATAGTTTAGCAGCTCATTAGAAAGCCAAACTAAGAATTGAAACTTCACAAAGAAAAAATCTTTCCATTCTCTAGTATGCAGTAAACTCAGATTCCTTACCTTATTAAGCTTTCAACTGCTACAAATTAACTGTTCCACTAGAGAGTACCTGTTTGCATTGAATGCATGCACAAAGCAAAAGCCAAAATTCAGAGTATGAAAGAGAAAGCATAACTTGTGCATCTTATAAAATAGCTCAGCTGTAATAAAAAGATTCAGATTTGCATCCCCTTTTAACAAAATGCATCCCTTTGTAACAAAATACAAAATTCAGATTTGTATTAACAAAAATTCTCTTGTATCCCCTTTGATCAAATGCTGCTAAATCTCCTCGACCATGAAGCCTGATTTATGCCCCAACTCTTGAATTTGATAAATAATTTAATTAACCCTCATGATGATTCCCCATACCTCGTTTCTAGGAAGAATTAAAAGCCTACTTAAATATGTGAAAATGGGTACCTCACTTCGAATCAGATAAAGCTGCCATTAAAAGTTGGCTCCATCAGTCCTCCCATTGATGGGCCGCTGCTATTAAACATTTGCTCAAACAGAAAATCAAGGGGTAGCAACCATGAAGAATTTGGAAAAGGTTCACAAATAAGCCTGACCACCTCTTTTCTTGAATCAACTAGCAGAACTCTGTCTGTGGCCAAGGCATATATGAAGGCAGAAATAAGAGACATTAACAGTATAAACCAAAAACTTGCAGTCTTGATCTTGTGCATCCTCTTCCAGGAAAAAGCAAGGTCCAATTTGCAATCTTGCTGGTGCATCTATGGTGAAGATGCGTATAGTTACTCCATGTTTCTTGCCAAACTAGTTCTTGCGGGAAGATCTGCCATGATTTTGCATAAAAAATGTGGCATGTTCTACTCAGGCAAGAAGGATCTGTTTGAGAATTTTGTAGGGAGTGAGCAATACCACCACCTAAATTTGATGCAAATTCAGCAAATAGCATATTTATGCATATCTGTCTCAGCATATTTATTTTCAATATATCCTGAAATTATTGCAGTTTAAAAAGCATAGCTAGAACGTTGTCTTTGAAAAGAAGACTTTTACAAGATGCCAGGCATCAGATCAGCAGCCATTCAGGATATTCCTATTAGTTTTGAATTTGCTCAATATTTTTATATGCCTAAACACCTCCATAGCAAACTAGACACATTACTTACAATAACTTGTGATGTTACCTGTAAGCAAAGTGCAGTTGTCAAGGTGTTCCTGATGCACGTAATCACGCCTGTTGCAACAACCAAATAGATTTTCAGATTCAGCACAAAAAACAGTTGAATGTCATCTATATCAGATTATTGATTGTGCACTTGTACAATCAATTCTTCTAAACAGGAGGCAGATCCTGATGCCTTCAGTTGTTTCATGTTTAGGTCCTAAAGGAATGCTAGACAACAAAAAGCAAATAAAATAAAACATGCGGAATCAGCTTACCATCATGTGATGGATCTAGGAATTTACGAAGGCGAGCTTGGGTAAAGAAGGAAATCGCTGCTGCCACAGCACTTGCACCTTCAACTGTAGCATGTTCTCCACACAAAATAACTTTTTCAAGGCCTCAAAGTGCTCACCTATAATTTCAATCGCGACGAAGAAAATGAGGAACAAAAAGACTTATGTTACTGATTGAAAATTTTGAGAAGCAGCTCAAGGATTAAATGTCCACCACATTGAACATTAAAGACATAACCAAAATCTACCTGGCCAGTTCTAGACAGGATGATCAGAGGCTTCCACCCAGCAACAAGAGGTTGATATCAGAAGCTTGAAGTAGATATTCTGCTTCTTCCAAATATCCTGCACGACCAAGAAGTATAATGGTTTCCTTCTGGTATAAGGCATGAATAGTTGAACATACATAAAACATTGCAAGATAAGAATAGAGTTTGCTCGAATGAAATAGAGGCTGAAACACATTGCAGTCTTCGATTTTGGCATTAAAGACAAGAAAACAAGAAAACATAAGCATATGAAGGCGTGTGGATGCTCTTACCTGACAAATCCGTGAAGAATACATGAGCCTATTGCTTCTTGATCCGTCCTTCATGCTCTGCGGCTGGTATCATTGTTTAATCTCCTCTCTAGTCTCGATTCTAGTCTGTAGCATGAACCAGCAACAACTAGAAGAGAAATTCCTTGGGCGGCTCGAGCACGCAGGCTTAGGGTTTTTTTAGGGCACATAAACGTTAGGAGACCAAAATTACACTATAGTATGGTCTAAAACCCCCATAAAGAATTTTTTTTTTATACCCTACACTTTGAAGGTACGAGACATACAATCGTAGTGTACGCGTACGTAAACAACACTGGGCCGAGTTCAGACAATGTTACATCACTAGATAGCTTCTAAATTTCTTGACAAACTGCTACCTTCATAACTCGCATGTCCTTTATATGAGTGCAACAATTAACGAAGGACATTTTGTCCTTAATTGAAGAAGCCAAATGACTTCATCATCCTGAAGGCCCTATACTTTCCTCATCTCGGTGGTCTTCAAATCAAATATTGAAGTATCTTGAGGAGGCACTCTTCCCATTGCATCTGGCAGCTGTTTCTGAGCATAAGCATCCCAGAACTCGTTCCACTTCGCCCAGACTTCGTCCTTAGCGAAGATGATCCTATAGGCATCTGTAGGGCCTCTGGAAGATGCTTCAGACGTCTCCCCTGCTTTCTCCCCACTTGTTTTTCCTGTCTTTTTGGGCCTTGGTTTCTTATCTTGGATGATAGTCTCGGCCAAGGTCTTTTCCAATGCCTTATACTCCTCAGACTTCACGCCTCCCTGTTTTGTTTGCAGCGGTCTTCCATATTCTATCCATTGCTGGCGGGCATGACGGAGTTGTTCCACGTACGGGCTGCATGAATAAGAAAATCATATCAGCCAAAACATGCAGGGCATACAAAAATAAACCGCTTTTTAGATCAAGCCAACAGGATAATCAGGAAAGGACAAAGCCAGGCGTGCCCAAAAGATGCCCGACGCGAATTGGCAATATACTGCATGACAAAATGCTTCTGGCGTGTATTCAGCTGGCAATTCACGCGAATTGGCAGCATGAGTATACGCCAGAAACTATTCTGGTCACGCAGAAGGCACGAATTGGGAATCTACTGCGTGCCAAATTTGCTTCTGGCATCTACTCATTCTAACAATTCGCGCCAGGCGCGAACTGACAGCATGAATACACGCCTGACCTAGTCTATTACTGTTATTCCTACTTGATATATCTAAATGCCACCTAATATACTAAACTTTTATAAACGAAGACTTCGCCCATTTTGTTCAATATTGCACTAATCTTTGCGAGGTCCTCTGCGGGGGTATGGGGGCTTAGAAACCGACACCTCCTGTGGTTGTAATGAAGCAGATACATGGTTTGTCCTGTTTGTTTAGCCTGGTTGGATAGGGATCGTTGTGCGTCAATAGAATGCTGTCCGTCACTAATAAGGAAGCACACATTTGGGTTCTCTACTGTAAGCTCCTCTAACGTTGTCCACTGGAGTGGAGCATCATTTTTCCTATCCCAAGGAAGCACGCCTGCTGGCATAGGGACTTGGCCTGGATTCCTCACCATCGCCCTCAAGATTTCTCTTGCATACTCAGGGTTATACCTCCTGCTATCAAATGTTGACTTACGTGATCGTACCAGACAGTCAACATGGATGGGATGTATAAAAGATTGGCTAAGTGGGTAGTTGTCTGCATACTTGACTAACCTACTCATTGCCTTTTTTTTTCCGACTCAATTTCTGCCAGCATGCCATCAACTGTTGCAGCTGGGATGTCCTTTCCTAAGTCCAACAATTTTTGTACTTCCCTGATATCATTTTGATGCTTCAACTCTTCCAGGTAGTAACTTGGAGAAGGTCCTCGCAAAGCCCTCCTCATTGCAGACACCCCTTCACTTATAGACACTAAAGTGAGAGCAGTATTTTGAGGCCATCCATACTTGAAACATGATTCAACACTCACATCCTTCTTCATCAGACCATCTTTGAAAGCTGTTGCCCTGGCATGTGTAAATCTGACGAGATCTTTCTTGTGGTTCTTCACAACCTCCACTAGAAGTTGACAATATATGCCATCTTGCTCCTCACAAGTGATAAGAATACCTTGTTTCTTCATAAGATCGGTCTCTTTCTTCCTAGAGTGTAACACAAGTTCCACCTTACCATTTATTTTAGTTACGTCAACTTACCGCTCCGCACTAGCATCCATCTTCTCCTCGGGGCATCGAGGATCTGTGTCTGCTCTGATAATGGATCCGCTATCATCCATCGACAATGCATATGATACTGCATCTTCGTTAGGCTTTCCCTTCTTCTGTGAGCTTGAGGTCATTTGGGTATCTTGAGCCTCTTGCTTTCTTAGGAGGAGGTGTAGCAATTACTGTCGGTTTTGCCTCTTCTTCCCATAAGATGGTGCAATAGCCATGCTTAGCGATTTCAGTGGTCAACCATTCCGGCCGGACTAAACTATAAAGAATGGCATCGATCATTGAATTACGACCGGACTAATCATAGGTAGGACAAAAAAGGAAAGGCCGAACAATCACTCGAAGGCAGTCCAATTAAACACGGGCAGATTAATTTACTCACTACCAGACAAATTATAGACAGAACACGGGCAGGACAATTAAACACAGAAAGGACAATTATACAAAGGCAGATTTAACTCACTGCCAGAGAAATGATAAACAGGAGTATGAGCAGCCGGGCAGAAGATTTATTAACAAAAAATACAGAACAAACAGTGCACAATAAGGGATATGTAAAGTTGCATGGATAAATATTCATGGCATTCCAATTTCATCTTGGCAAAATTGGCAAGCAAGTCATGCAAAGGGGAGCAAAATTGCATTACATGGAAATAATGGCATGTTGAGGCCAACTTCTAGGATCCTGGCTGGTAGGGAGGTTTTTGATAAATATGTTGGATTCAATGCTGAGAATATACCACATAAAAGTAGGAAAGATCAACAGGGAAAAATAGTTGTCAAGAAGAGATTGCCATCCCATTGTACCCAGAAGAGCATATTGGAGGAAGTGAATGCTTTGCTTCGAGAACTAATGGTACCTGCAATATCTCAACCCAGCTTTAGTAGACTATGGAGCAAGCACTTCAAGCATGTCACTATAGACACTTCGAACAACTTTAGATCACATGACAGTCCAACTATCATGTAGATCCACTTATTGGATGTGGAGAACATTATCATGTTTGGAACCCAATAACTATGTTTATATTATACATGACAAGATGGATCAATCGAAGACTTGTTTACCACAGTAGAGTTATATACCCAAGCAAATCAATAGAGCTTATCCTATGCATGTCTCGGCGGGTGCAATAGTGCATAGCTTCGGTGCCAATTATTATGGCCATTTTAGTTTGCAATTGTGGAGTGATGGTCACGATTTTCATATTGGAAGTGTGATGAGGTGCTTGAGGGCTGTGAGAGTGGTTATTCTAGTGACCTCCACAACCACGGAGGTGGTAGCCAACCACTCTTGATTGCATTGTTAGATAGATAAGCCTAATAATTTAGAAGTTTACTAAGGTAAGGTTTAGGAAGTTAGGTGCTTCGAACATGTTGGAGCCTCAAGTTCACGTCCCCAACCTCGAGATCTACCACCAAAGTTCCTCCTCCAACTTGACAATTGTGCTGGACAGAACAAAAACAGGTATATGTTCTCATTCCTATCTTATTTAACAATTGTGGGTGTCTTTGAAATAGTGAATTTAGGGTTCTTAATGCCCTGGACATACTCATGAGGAGTGGGATGTATTGTTTGGGAAGTATAGTCTTGTGATTAAAATCTCAAGCGTGACCCATCTTCCTAGACTAATGAAAGTTCTTAGTGAATGCATTTCACCTTCTCCTATAGGGCTGATCATACAAGAGGTGCCTGATTGGAAGAATTTTATCGAAGGTTATGCTCTTGATATGGAAGGTCAATCTAGACCTCTTAAATTACACTTTACGGGTCATGGGAAATAAGCCAATAATGCAATGGAAGATGAGACCTTCGGATGATAAATGGAGGCCAAATGAGGGAGTACCTATATGGCACGAAGATGAAAATGGTAAACCCTAAGATTCCAAGGGAGTATTGGAAAAAATAACTTAGATGATACCAACCTTGCATTGATAGATTATTGGACACAAGTACATGGATTATTGGGACAAGTAGACATATCTTCGATGAACCCGAAAGATAGATGGCTACTTAAGTCTAGATGGAGAGACTTCGATAACACGAGGAAGTTGATGATGTGATAGTAGTATTCACAAGTCGATGGCTCCTCCATTTCTGCTGAAAAACATTATGTTGGTCCTAGAAAGGAAGGCCTAAATATCTCGGTGGAAGATTATGATCCCAAAGATGACTTGCTTTGCCATCAATTTGCACTTATAGTACCGGGCATAAAGAGATATACCGTGTGGATGGGTTACACCATCTCAGATGTTTGCAAAGAAGCGGGTGACCGCAACGTGAACAAAGTTTGTGTGGTGGTGTCCAGTGCACCAGTTAAATGCAGTGGCAGAGAAGAAAGATATAGAGACTGTGGACAAAGAAATAAAGAGTTAGATACTATTTTGTTTTCATGGACCCCAAAGGTCATCCCAAGCAAGACTGCTATGGTTACAATACCTGTGGAAGTGAGGAAGAAAGCTATGATATCTCTAGGGGTCACTGAGAAGTAATTGGCATTATGTCACTCGACATACATATGTAAAATATTTTCAATTTTTAATGCAATCATGTTGTGTTGTTACAAAAAAAAAAGAACATTCTCGATGCAAATTTACTAACCCGGAAAAAAGTTGCAGTGCCACAATGGTCCAAAATCCTGACATAAATCCAATTTAAATAAATGATAATTACTATTCATTGTTCATGATTGCACTTGCAAGTTGTGACATAGCGGAATAACCTGCTATAAGATAATATTGGCACCTTCAATTTCCTTATACAAGACAGAGAGACACAATCGTTACATGATCATATATCATAGACTCTGCCTTGGACCGTATCCTTTGAAGCTTCCTTGTCAAATTATGTACAGATCCAAGCTTCTCAAAATAGAGACCTTTCCATTATCTCTTTTTCTAATTGTACCCATAGGAGCATTAGGAGTCCTCTAATTTTCAATTATTTTGTGCACCCTGAATCTGTGATTCTCGAGTAGCTTTTGGAGCAGATATCCCCATGGCAAAGCCATTTTTGGACAACCTGATCATACTTATAACTCGTGATATCTCCAGCCGTTGCGGCTTCTTCCTCTGGCACTACATTTTTAACATCTGCATTTGGCTTGACCTCCTCCTTAGCGTCTCCAATACCCTCCTCCTCCCACTGCCCATCAATTGAACCAGATGAATAAGAAACATGAGCAAGAACAAGGGTCTCTACTTTAGTTCTTGCCTCACCCTTGTCCCTTTGTTTAGAAGAGGATTGAACATCTGCCTCAATATTAATTCCTCGACAACACGGTGGCAGTTTGGTAATTTGAAGGTGAATTTACCTCCAACTGACTGTTCCAATGCTCATTTATGGATGTAATAAAGCTGATCTTCAATTCAATTGACTCTTCCATTTGCAAAACATTAAGACTAAAAAAAAATTAAAACAACAATTAGAATACAATTTATGAGGGTGCTTCCATTGTATCTTACCTTAAATATAATAATAACAAACTCGAAGATACAACAAGCCCCAACTAGATCCTCTAAAATCCCTCAACTAGATGTAACAGGCCCTCATTGGTTGCTGTACGAAAAGCACTGACAAAGATCCTGTCCTTTGGTATCACTAGGATGGACGTGAATGAATAAATAACATACGGAATAGGGTCAAATTTAATTCAGCTGTCAGAATAAACTCAAACTGAAAGTTAAGCTGGTACGCATGGAGGGCCTGGATAGCTCGCGGTCAATGGGAATGCTAGACGTCAGAAAAGGCAACTAGCCTGGTGATCCCAGCAGCTGGAATTGCATCCAAGAGCTCAGATTGCTTGCGAGCTATTGATGTCAAGATTTTTCTTCGGTGATCCTAGAGGTAGAGAATCACCCACATACCTTCTTCTGTGATCTCAGAGGAGGGAATCATTCCTTGACTGACTCGGGGATCTTGGAGGCGAGGATAACGGGCCGATATGTGGCGCAGATATCAGCCCTCCATCTATGATCCCAAAGGAGATAATCACTTCTTGTGTGCAATGGGGATCTCAAAGGTGGGAAAATGTTGGTTGAACGTGGGGCCGATATCAACGACGTTTCTGGACTGAGGAGTCCTCCAAGATTTTTTATGTGATACTGGAGGATGGGAATTATCACGATCGACCTAGATGGACCTAGATGCAAGGGGGCACTGGACGGCATACAGTTGCTGCAATATACTTCTTGGCACGTACAAATTTGGCATGGTACTATATGTGAAACAATTTAGTGTGTAAAAGCATAGCTAAGCATAAAAAAGCAGCGGCATTTGTTATAATATTTCAAAATGTTAGTCACCACTCTTATAGAAAATCCAACTTTTCAATTTTAGAGCACCAAAGGACATAATTATATTTGAAATTATGTGGAGAATGGACAGTTGCAATGCTTCTAGATTTGGCAGGGATGGTTTGGGGGTTGGTAGGGTGTAGTTTGGCAAACTATAAAACTTCAAACTTTATACTGTTTGTAAACTCGTCCGTCATATAAAAAATATAAGTTCCCCATATTAATGGACAAGTGCCACTTGACAAAAGCTGGTTTACCAAAGGAGCCAAGAAGGACTTGTCCAGTCATTTCTTTATATAGTAGACATTGCATTGTGCCACTCCATATACTTCTGTCGGAAACAGATATATGATACTTAGCACAATGTCCACATGCAAAGTGCGAGAGTCGACCATGTTCGATGAGGAATCAATGAGAACCATAAAAGTAAGCTTCCTTGCTCATATATACATCTAATGAGCCAGAATTGCTAGTAATCTCTATTCAGATCTGATTGAAGTAGATGGTGTTCTAAATAATATTCTAGTCATTGACATCTTGAATAAATATGCATCCTTGTAAAGAAACATATCAAATACATTGTTTTGCAGTAGGCTAATTTTTAGAAATGGTTAAGATCAAACCAAGATGTTAGCGCATCACTTGAAGCAAAATGTGTGCGCAGCATGGAGCTCGTTGGAGATCCCACAACGACATATCACATTAAGTCATCCAGTATGACTCTTAGTCCTCACTTAGCTGTTGGCCAGCTTACCGGGCAGTAAAATGCTGGAGTTACACGAGTTACCTATCACAAATGGCAGTCAGATGCTCTAAGGTTTGTGTTACTGTATACACTACTTAAATAACTTATTCTAACATGATTAGAATGTTAACACTGATGGACAGTATCCCCATTGACTTTAGGTAAAGTAGGCATAAAAAAGAACGAGATGGAACTTATTCCCCTTCAATACATTGCTTACCTCCTTTTGAAATGAATCTAGCTCAAATAGAAAGCTGATAGCCATGTCTGGAACAAGACACACATTTTATCTGTTCTCCAATCTTATTCTAGGCCATAAAAAAGCTTCTTTGCTCTTACATTTCCAGTAGGCAACGAGATCCTACAACAAAGTCCAATTTTTAACACATGAAAAGTCACATAATTATTAAGGCTGAAAAACGAGCTTCATTTCTTGTCACCTTGTCCTTCAAACTATCAAATAAGGATTCCACCTACCAGGACTTTTGTTAGTATCAAGATCCTTTGTCCATCCTTCCATATCTTGAGAAAGAAGCAACTTAGGACAATTGAACAGACACAGATGTAGAATTAGTGGCATTTGAAACCTACATACATCTCTCACAAGTCACTAATTGGCAATCTCAATGAAAATTATACGTTACAACATTCCATGAAAGAAACCTTCAGCTGGGAATATCTGTGAAAGCAAAATCAATGCCATCTTAAGCAAGAAACTATAGAATGCTCTTTTGATAGATATTTTGTGCAAAGCCAGGCAAACATCTCGCCTACGAGCTCTTTGCATGCAAGGAATGATTCACATTCCGACAAATCATCAGTCTGGAATTATCCTGCAAATGCCTGCTATATGCCTGTAAATATACACTTTCAAATGGTTGTCAACACAAAAATATGAATAAGCTTCAAAAACGTCCACATGAGTTGCTTCACACAACTTGCCTTCTTCATTGCTTCAAGATCCATACTGCAAAGCTCCTCTGAATTCATATTCTTTTGAGTACCAAAATTAGCTGTTTTAGAGTCTCGTCAACAACCTTTCCATGGACAATGTACTGTACTTCTGGTCCCAAAAGCTTCTATCACATGAAGATAACCATCACCACAACTACCTTGAAAATGCCAAAATTCATTAAATGAAAAACTGGAACCATATCATGCGCCAATTTAGCTGATGAAGATATGATTATATCCTTCTGATTCAAATACTTGAGCTGCTCCATTGTTACATCTTCCTACTCATCCTCTGAAGAATGAACTGACAAGCATTATAGATACTCATCTTCTGATATTCATCTTCCAAGCTTCTGCAAATCGTTGTGAGCATCTGCAAGTCCATCAAGCTTATGCAAGGTCCTCCAGGTATTTCAAAATGGAGCTTTGCATAAGTGGCATCTGCAAAGTCCCCGATCTTCTCCTTGGATCTCTAAACAGTGGAAAAAATACTGTTCAAGCCAAAATCGATTATCTGTGTAATCGTCCATTCCATTCCATCTCTGGCCATCTCCTCAAGAAGACCTTGAAGCCATGCTACATCTTTAGCACATATGCTGGTAACAGGAAAGAACTTCCAGTTCTATCAAAGCACTACAAGATTGAGGTATTCATCGTTTGCACTGTATCATCTTTATCCGAATCTTCTAGGGGTTTATGGTTTCTGAAAATGTGGGGATCACAGATTCATCCGCCATATTTAAACTTGAGCCATATTCCCATGGAATCATGCCTGAGATGCTTCATTTAGAAACACAATACAGAAAATAAGAACCTTCTACACTGCCCTTGCCATCATTTGGTTTACGCAAAGCATCAAGCTCGTGTTTTTCGAAAAGATGGGGATCCGTGATTCATCGCCATAGTTAAACTCAAGCCATATTCCGATGGAATCATGCCTGAAACGCTTCATTTAGAAACCCAATACAGAAAATAAGAACCTTCTACATTGCCCTTGCCGTCATGGTTCTGTAAAGCATCAAGCTCGCGTGCCTCGTAGATTGATCTATATATCAAACACAGAAACGAAAGAGGCTTCAGATCCTTTATGCAACAATGACATATTTAGCAAAATTTGGACTTATTCAAATCTAATAGATAGACTTCAAGGATGCTATGATACGATTATATATATTTTTCAGCTCCTGCTGATTTTAATAATATCATCAGTTTATCTTTAAATTAGAAGTATCATAACTATTAAAGCATAAAACTTATCTCTATATCAATTTTCACTCCAATCTATTTAGAATTAAAATTTCATACAAAAGAGTTATATATGATTAAAATATTTGTCCTTTCAAAATATTCAAAGAAAGGCCTAGGTTGAATAGATTAATAAAGTAAATCATACAATTGTTAAAAACTAAATTAAATACATATTTCAACAATAATAAACTATCTAAAAAATGGTCATTAAAATATAAATTTATCATTTAATAGACTTCAATCTAAAACTTTTCTTAGAATATTTTTAAAAGTGCTAAGAGTTTGCAAATTATAAAATCCTCGTTGTAACTCAATCGCTTATTAAGCCATCAAGTTTTATATACAAATTATCCTGATTGCCAAATATTAAATTTGTTAAATCACTGAAATTTGAAATTATATATTCATAAAATATCTAATTCTAAATTTATGCGTTGATAACCATTACACTTTAATCTAAAGATAAACTTTTATAATTAAAATTAAAACTTATAAAAATTATTAAAATCAAGGGAAAGTCACCCAAATGCCCTTGCGAAATGGGCAATTTACTAAAGTACCCCTATCAAACCGAAAATTACTAAAATGCCCTTCGGGCGGCCAAGGGCAAGCAAACGGGCAGAAAATTGATCAGAGTGAAACGGAGGGAAGCTGCCGTTTAGAGAAACAGAGGGAAAATTAGGGAGGCTGCCCATGGAGGAGACGTCCAGCATCAACAAGTGAATTCGACAAGTCAATTTGTCCAGCAATTCAACAAGTGAATTCGTCCAGCATCTCATCAGAGCACCGGTTTACCTTCTGGAATTTCCAAACGTGCTTGTAAGATAAGGAGAAATAGTTAATTTCTAGCAATGCCGTTTCTTCTGGAAAAATCATAGTATTTAGGGATACTGGTTTAAAGCCTGAATCTTATTACAACAGATCTTAGTACTAGCAAATCAGAGATAATTGGGCCACAGTTTGAGGGCAATTAAGAGGGCAAAAGTAATTCCTGTATGCTCTTTCTTCTTTCATGTTAGAGTTGATGTACAAATCTTCCAGTGCAGGGCCAACTACAATTAGTGAAAGGAGTGCAGAAAACAAGCATGCATGCATTGCCAGAATAGAATGCATGCATGAATTGCCAGAGTAGATAGTTAATGCTTCTCCTTACCTTGCAAGGTAATCCAGAATTTCCAGCACAGAAGGTTGTATGTCCAGGTATGGAACTGTGTAAGGGTGCCAAATTTGATTCATTTGAAGAATGCAAGGCTGCAGTACGAGATCAAGCAGTCAAAGATCATGTAGAATTATCAGTGATTAAGTCTGATCGTTCTAGATACAGAGTAAAGTGTGCTGCTGAAGGTTGTCCATGGATGATCCACGCTTCTAAACTTCCAGATAGTGCTGAAGTTACAATTAAGAGCATAGGTGGTGCGCATTCTTGTGGTGGGGTTAATCAGAGAAACAATAAGGAAGCTAACTCAAAATGGGTGACGGAAAAATATCTTGGTAAGTTCCTTGAGCACCAAAGTTATAAACCTTCAGACCTTGTTGCTGATGTCCGAAGAGAGCATGGAGTAGAGATAAGCTACCGTGTTGCATGGTTAGCAAAAGAGAATGCAATGGCTGAACTTCACGGTTCACATGAAGAAGCTTATCAGCGGTTGAATGACTACTGCTCCAGGTTAATGGAAGCAAATCCTGGTAGTATTTGTACAGTTCAACAGGATGAGCAGAAAAGGTTCACAAGAATGTTTCTTGCTTTTGGCGCTAGCTTGAGTGGATTTGGGCATTGTCGGCCTGTCATTGGCCTAGATGGGACATTCCTAACAAGCAGGTATAGAGGAATTTTGCTTACAGCAGTTGCAGTTGACGCACGTGGGTCTTTGTTTCCACTAGCATATGCATGGGTTGCCATTGAGAATGACAGCAACTGGTGTTGGTTTTTAACTCAGTTGCAAGGTTCTTTAGCACTCAATAGAGCGGTTGTCTTTTTGTCTGATCGACAGAAAGGAATATTGGAAGGAGTGTCAGCTGTTTTTGGGGAGAATGCAGTGCATGGATATTGTCTGAGGCATTTAGCAGAGAATTTCAAAAAGGAACTTAAGAGTATAGAGCTGGTCAAATTGTTGTGGAAAGCAGCTCGTGTAGAAACAATTCCCAAGTTTCAAGAAGTTTTACAAGCAATTGGGACTGCAAATGCTGCCGCTCAAACTTGGCTGCTCGATGAGATGCGTCATCCTCGATATTGGGCAGAAGCATATTTTCCAGGCCATCGGTTTGGTCATCTTACCTCTAACATTGCAGAATCTTTGAATTCTTGGCTGCTTGAAGTAAGAGACAAGCCCATACTGTCCATATTGACTATGATTTGTGACAAGATGATGACATGGTTTTATGACCGTCGAAAGGAAGGATTTGATGCATGGATGGCTGCTAGACAGAGCCCTTTTGCAGTTGTGAAAGAGGTAGATGATGCGATCAAAGTTGCTATTGCTCGTGCGTTGCGTTATTACAGAGGGGTTCTTCCATCCACTGAATTTATGTTCAAGATTGTAACTGCAAAACATGAGCATGTGGTCGATGTGCAAGCTGGTACATGCTCTTGCTTGAGATGGCAGAAGTCTGGAATTCCTTGTGCCCATGCTGCTACATCAATTCTATTCAAGAAACAACAAGTGCAGATGTACACCTATGAGGCATATCGGTTGTGCGTGTACTATGCAACTTACGAAGGGGTTATCTCTCCAGTGATTCATAGTGGTGAAGTTGCGGCAGCCACAGATATGCTTCCTCCACAGACATCTCGATTGCCAGGGCGACCTAAGAAGAGGAGAATAAGATCGCCTACTGAGGATGATAAGAAAGCAGTAAAATGTTCAAGATGCAAAAGTGTCGGTCACAACCGCAGAACTTGCAGGAGTACCAATTGAAATTGCAGGTATTTTATTTGCGAGGTGAAGTGTTTTGTGACTTCTTTTTTAATTATGAGATTGATTTCTTACTATTACATAATAAACAGGAATACTGGAGCAGTTTCTAGCTTACGAAGACTGCAGCTTGTGAACTTGTTGTTAATTAAGTAGTTCTTTCTGCAGCTTGTGAACTTGTTGTTAATTAAGTAGTTCTTCCTGCAGCTTGTGAACTTGTTGTTAATTAAGTAGTTCTTTCTGTAGCATTTCTTGCAATGGAGCATGAAGCAGTTCCAAAAGGCTCTCTTTGTCAAGTGCATTCAATATTCAAAGTGGGCATCCTTCCTGATGCAGTCTTTGATATCATAACTGACCCAGAAAACAAGCGTGTTTTCTTAAGAACATTCATTCAAGTTGAATAGTAAAGAGGATACTGTGGTTTCTTTATGTTGTGAATGTCCAGGCTAAGTAGCTGCTGTGCTTCCCTGGATTCAGAATGTGAGATATGCTCACTTTTCATCAAATCATGGTGCTTTGGAGTTCCAGTTACAGTTCAAGTCAGGGCTGGAGTTATCAGCTAGCATGGACTTCTCATGGCAGAATGCTTCTATAAAATTATTTTCTATGGAAAAGTTGCAGTTATGTTTAGCGTTGGGTAATATGTGTTTTTCTCCCGTGGGCATGTTGTCACTGTATGATGTTGAAGCTTCATAAACTTGATTTTCCTCTAATTCCAGTATATGCCGGTTCTGGCTTTCTGAATCAGAATTAAACTCAAAGTCCAATGCATCCACAAATGCATCAAATGAGCCACCACTCTCGTTGATCAGAACAGAAAATCAATCCATCCACTCTCGTTCAATTGCAATCAATCATGCCGTTGCCTGCCCTTGCCGTTGCCGTTTGCCTGCCCTTGGCTGCCTGAAGGGCATTTTGGTAATTTTCAGTTTGATAGGGGTACTTTGGTAAATTGCCCATTTCGCAAGGGCATTTGGGTAACTTTCCCTATAAAGATTAAACAATACATATAATCTTAATGGCATCCTTAAAGTGCTATTTATTAAATACGAATAAGACTTGATTTTCTTGAATATGTCATACTATTCATAAGCTCTTTCTGTTCCTTTGCTAGCTTCTCAAATTTCTCAAGGCATCCGATGGGCTGAACCTGCCCCAGCTGCTGAAGCCCCTTTAGTACATGGGCACAGTTAGTTTTCTTGCATGTTCGCTCTTTGCAGCTGCTATGGTGGCTTGTATTAAAGTATCAGCATACTGATTGGCATATTTCGCAACTTCTTTCTCTGTTCCTATTTGAATTGATGCATCCTCTTGTTTTTCTAATAATCCTTCAATGAGATGTTTGCAGTACTCTTTTGTAACAATATTTCCTGCAGAACCTCAAAATTGGTCAGTGCCGTGATAAGATTATATGTATTTTTAACTCTCTAATTAATTTTTATAAAATTTACAGTTTATCTTCAAATAAAAAGTATGATAGTTAAAAGTTTACTAATTTTTTACTTTAAATCTATTTAAAATTAAATTTTTATCTAAGATGAACTCTATATGATTAAAATGTTATTGTTTTTAAATGTTTAAAGAAAGTTTAGATGAAATGAATCAAATAATTATGTTTATGTTTTAATTAAAAAAGTTTGGATAATTTTTTTAATTAATTTTTAATATATATTTATTTCATCGATAATAAACTATTCAATATTTGTCATTAAAACATGAACTTTATCTTTTGATTAATTTTAATCTAGCACTTTTTTAAAGTATATTTTAAGTGCTAAGAGTTTGTAAATTGTGAAATTCTCATATAATTTTAAGTCAATCACTTATCAGACCATCATATTTTATTTACAAATTATCCTGATTGCCAAATTTAAATTTAATAAGAAATCACTAAAAATTAAAATTTTATATTCTTGAAATGTCTAATTCTAAATAGATTCACGTGAAAGTTAGTTTATAAAGCAATTGTATGTTTCTATGACAATTATACTTCAATTTAAAGATAAAGTTATATGGTTAAAACTTGTAGAAATTATAAGAATCAAGAAGAATTAAACATGATATATAGTCTTAAAATGATATCCTCGTCTATTATATCTGAATAAGTCCGTGTTTTGTTGAATATGCCATAACACGCTTCTCTTGTTCAAGTTCCCATGATTCTCAAGTATCCATAGAACAAAGTAATCCACAAGACAATATCGTGCCAAGCATATGCACCTATCAAGCGGCTCCATAATATCCGATTTTGGATTTGGATTTGGGTCGGAATGGTTAGGGGCTTGACCGCCAAGGAATTACCTGGGTTTTCTATTTTTTCTAGCCGTCGATTCATAAATTAGAAGATCTAACGGTTGAGATGGAAAAAAGATGACGTGATATGACACGTGGCATAGCTAGAATCGCAGCAAATTCGTCACCTTGTGTTAGGCAACCGTGTTAAATGCTAAAGACAAGAATATATTACTAGGACTAGGATTAAATGCCAGCCTTTTCTTGTACTCCTAGGTCGCCACGGGCATTAATATAAAGAAAAGGCAATTATGGTTTTTGACAGTTCTTCGGAATCGAACTCAAACGGAGCCAATATTTCCCCCGGAGACAGTGTTAAAATTTGACGGTTTTCTAATGACAGGCAAAATAATTTTATGTCTTTCGCATGACAGAAAGTTCTCAAATTCCAACCTTTCAAATGCCGTACAAAAATTTAAAATGACAGAATCCAAGATTTTACTTAAAAAATATAGAAAAAATATCCATTTGTATTACTTGCATGATAACTCAAAAAAAGTATATAAATGGATCAACTAACGAGTGGCATTTTTCTCTGGGTCTTTTTGTTGTATACCAATCCTTAAAACATGCTTGCCAAATTATAGATTCAAATGGTTCATCACACATTGAGATCAACATTGTTGCATCAAGTGTCTCTAGGTTCATACGAGTTCTTGTAGCACTCTTGATAGCATTTTGGCGAGAAAAACCTCGCTCACAACTTGCTGTACTTCCAGAAATGACCATGCCATAAATTCATTAGGGCCCGAAAACTTTCCACCAACTATCACAAGTTCCACTTTCATCTCTACAAATAGACCAAGCCACCATCATTTATTCTTCACAGCCCTGTAAATTGCCCCACCAAAGTCTTCTCTCTCACTTAAATATCGTAGCCGATCAACCTTTGAAGCAAACTTCAAAAGTAAAGTTTCCAGCCATTCTGTAGTTTCTTTATCTCTATCCACATCATTTGAAGGATATGCGATACGAATCGATTCGACGGCACAGTAGCTCGGCTGTTTCCCAAATTTCCAATTTTCCCCACCCAAAAAAATGGTGTATACAGTAGAATACAAGAAGTGTTCAATATTGTTGGATATACTCAATGGTTGACAAATTGCATTACACGACGAGTTAAATTTGACGACGATATTAATTATGATAATAACCATTACCGAAACCATTGGCATTCCTAACTAAGTATTTTTATTTATGGTGATATACGTAGAAACTACAGGCATAAACCATATTACATTAAATATATTATATGGATGAACTATAAAAAAAAATGACAGGCAAATCTACATTTTTAGCCTTTCAAATGACGTGTAAATATTTTTTTTGTCTTTCCGATGACGGGCATTTAACTATTTGATGCCCGTCATATGCAGGGCACATTTTTTTTCTGCCCGTTTTGACGGGCAAAATAGCAAAAAATGGGCATGAAAGCCGTCAAATTTTAACACTGCCCGGAGATCGCCTTCACAGACAACCCGATCTAGCGTCGTGAAGCAGTGCCGTAGCAATGGACAAGGAAAGTTTCGGTTCCACTTTGTCCGACATTGCCTTCGGAAGGGCCATGGCGGCTGCTGCTCGAGACTACAAACAGGTACATTCCCTTAACCTATTTATTTCACAGAAAAATAGATCGCTGTTTTAAGCGATTTAGATCACGTGATTCTCTACTCATAAAGAATTTCGTTGGTTTCCTTTAAATTCTGTGCTTTATTGGTTATTTCTTGCTTCAAATTGGTCATTTCTTAAAAATCTATGTTGCCTTTTCCAGGAGGTTCTTGCTGCAGAAAAGGAAAAGAAGGCTGTAGCTGAAGTGGACCTTGATGACCTCGCAGATGTATTGAGTAGTCTTAAGTTTTTGTATCTAATCAGTTAATATTTAGAATTCTTTTGGGTTTACCTTTGATTTCTATACACATATCAGCCACTTATATTTCAGTTCTCCTCCATTAAAAAAAAGGACATCATTTTAAAGTTACGTGCACGCCAGTCATCTTGACGTTTTAAAATGGTGCTGGAATAGCAAAATGCATGCAAAAATTTGAAATCCCTTGTGTTTAACAAAGTTTTTTTTCAAGCTGGGTTAATGTATAGTGATTATTAACTGGGTGGCTATAGGATCCCGAGCTTGAACGACTTCATGCTGAACGCATTGCATCCCTTAAGGTTAGTTGTGGCATTGATCGTGCTTTTGACAGTATCAATGGACTATAATTTGGCATCTGACAGAGAGAGGCTGAGAAACGGCAGTCCTTGCAACAAAAGGGGCATGGAGAGTATAGGGAGGTGAGGTATGCGTAAACCAAAACATAAGAGATGCTTTTACAGCAAAGCAATAATAGGTGTTTCTGAAAGCACTCTTTTAAATATTAATGGCTTATATGAGCAGATAACTGAAGGTGATTTCCTAGAAGAAGTTACGAAAAGTGAAAAGGTGGTATGCCATTTTTACCATCAAGAGTTTGTTCGGTGCAAGTATGTGATACAGTTCTTATAACTAGTTAATATTACTGTAGAGTATCTTTTAACTGATGTTACAACTATTACAGAGTAGTGAACAAACATTTAAAACTCCTGGCCCCAAAATATATGGATACCAAGTTTGTGATGATCGACGCAGAGGTGTGCGCAGTTTCAGAAACTTTATGGATTGAATGCATGATCAATTTTCTATTAAATGTTACAATAACTTTTCTGTCATGTTCTGTGTGCAGAAATGCCCCTTTTTTGTATCGAAATTGGCGGTAAAATTGTTGCCATGTGTCATCCTTTTCAGGTATTTATTCTTGCAGCATCAAGCATCATATTCTTACTGTTAATTGTCTAAGTATTAGTTTTCAAACTTCAGAAATGGAGTAGCATTTGATAGGATAGTTGGATTTCAAGAATTGGGTGGGATTGATGATTTTCCTACAAGCACCTTCGAATCCCTTCTCCAGAAAAAAGGTAGTGGATCTCTTTGTTGTGGTAATTTTTGAACAGAAGTTTATACTGTGAATCCCTATTTTCATCATCAGGAATAATCACAAAGTTGGAGACATCAAACAATGAATATTCTGCCCCAAGAAATGTGCGTTCCAGTGCTTACTCGGACAGTGACTCTGAATGATTACAAGGAATTTGCAAGCAAATTGTCTAAAGTTAAAAGAACATGTTTCTTATTTATTGTATTGTTCATATGCGTCAAGAATGCCAATCCCTTGCTAGCCATCTTCAATTGCCAAGCTCTATTAAAATTGTGTTTCTCAGTTGAAGGAGCTGTTTGTGCATTTTGTTCTCATCAATTTATTAAGTTAATGATGGTTCTTCTTTATGGTCTGATAAAATTGAGTCTATCATGTTTTAATACCTTCTTGGGTTTCCCAAAAGGGCAAACCCTCAGTTGTGGTGGTGGATTGGCATATACTGTGATATGCCAGAATGTGCCTAGATGGTACCCGCTTTTGGCCTGTCTTTGCAGGTGAGTCCTTTATCTTTGGTGTCTTGGCAAGCCGGTGGAGGTGGTCTCTGCTCCCAGCGCTGGTACTCCATGTTGCTTGCCCAAAGTTTCCATCTTCATTTTTTCGCTGGATCTGTAGATACACAACAACATCCATTTCTCTGCCTCCCGATTATGGATTTATGGCTCTAACTGCTGCCTCTAGCCTTATTCTCAGGAAATGGCAAGCCTTTCAGGTTGGTGTCAAATTTGCAGATCAGAAATGTTTGGATGGTAACATGGAATCTTGGGTCTTGCTCAGCAGGGGCATTTTGTTGATGCCTTTAAACTATTTGAATAGATGCCAAACCCAGATATGGTTTTATGGAATACAATTATTTCAGTGTATACCAAACTGGGACTAGTTTGAAGTATTTTACAAATGCCTCAGCATGATGTGGTATCCTGGAACACAATGCTGGCGGCATATACACAATGTGGACAGCTCAAAAAAGCTAGCCAGCTTTTCAATGTCTGAAAAGGAATGCCATAAGTTGGCCTACCGTGATGGCAGGATATGCTGCACAGGAACACCTTGATAATGCTACCCAGTTATTTGGGTAGATGCCCTGCATGCATTCGAAGTGGAAATCTTAAACATGTTATTATTGAGTTCTTTAAGCAGCTGATCCAAACTAACCAATTTTCGGGAAGTAATTTTTCGAAAAAATGAAGACCTGTTACTTGGAATGCTATGATTCAGCTGGCACAGGAAAAGGACTCGTAAAAGAAGCCCACGGTCTGTTTTAATTAATGCCTGAACGGGATATTATTTCATGAAATGCCATGTTTCCGGGATGTGCACAACATTTTTCTTTAGAGGCGATACATTTCAAAGGATGCGTAAACACAATGGGGTTCCTGATTGCAGCATTTCTGCATATTACCTCCCCAAAATATCTCTTTCCTAAGATTTGGGCGTAGGTGGGCGGATTTCAAATTTTTTTCTCTATCGTCTGAGGCGTTCTTTTTTTTTTTTGTGGTTGCTCGAAATAGCAGGTCTTGCTTCACTGGGGCTGCTAAGAACAGCCCGATGGAGGCGCTCGAACGGCCTGCCTCTCCCCAAATCGGCCTGCGATGGCATCTTCGGCGGCTTCTTGCTTCTTCTTGCTTCTGATTTTGGAGGGCAACTCCACCTTTTCCTATTTCAGTTCTTCCCTTTCTTCCCGATTGCAAATGGATCAGTTGGATGCACAAATTATTGGTAGAAACTCTTCTCTGAATTTGTGTCATGTAGAAGCCCCTTATGTAGAAGCCCCTTTTGCTTGCCGCTTTTGCCATGAAGAGTTTTGTTTTAGGAAGCACAGAATGAGGAATGGTTTTAGGCCCTCTTATATCATCTTCGGCGGTTCGTTCTACTGGGCTGTGGATTTGGATTTGGGCTTTGGACTGGGCTTTCGATTTGCTTGTTACCAGATATCCTACCTTGGTTTAGGTCTGGTAAATTGTGGACCTTGATGTAGATTGTGCTGTAACAGATTGTGCAGCTTCTGCCGGCTTCTGGTTTGATTGCAAAAACAATTTCTTGCATGGCAATGGTTCATGGCACTGTATTTCCCATTCGCAAACATATTTTTATACGTGTATGTGGCATATGGGGAGCGTCGTGCTATACGGGGGTGTGAGATGTAAAATCCCATGCCCTTGATTTAGCATATTCTCACGATTATGCCTTTATCCAATGCACAAAAAAAAAAAACATTAACACATAAAGACATTAACCGAGCCATTAACACATAATAGGGAACTAGAAAATGCCCTTCAATACTTTGAGAAAATGCCAGAATGTGCGTGGACTGGTCAAGACTCAAGGAGGCCCATTTATCTTCACCAAATGCCAAATAGGAATGTGATGACATGGATCAAGAAGATGCATCAACAAGATGTGGTGTCATGCACGGGTTATGGTCGGAACTTAAAGCCGCAGAATATATATTTGAGCCAAGTACAGAGAATGCAATACCATATATTTTGTTAGTAAGTAAGCATATATGCTGGGGTTTGTGTGCAAAAACAATTCGTCCAAGGATGATTAGCAACTCTTTTTGCAGGTAGGCTGAAACTGGAAAGGGAGCAAATGACAGAATTTTTTTAGAGAGTAGACTCCCGCGGATTAACTTAGGCTCTTGTAGGGTGATCATGTCTATAATGTCTAGCAAAGATGCATGCAGATTACCAAGTAGCATATGGTTTCATCTTCAAACTAAATAACAAGTAATAGTACTGTGTGGCCATAGATAACCATGCTTTTAAAATGAATAAATGATTACATTTTCCATTGAAAATACCTCTGCCACTTCCAATGATGCAGACGCAGCTTCATATTTCCCCCTCCAACCATCATCCCCACCATACACGACCACATGCCCATCACAACTCTGCCTCGCTTCTTCTTAGGCGGATGTGTTAACAGGTACCATAGTGGACCCCTGGCAAGCGTGGATTTATTTGATATTTGTGGTAGTTCTAAAGCCTTGGCATCCCAAAGCTAACTTAAGAAACATGTATCTAGATACCGTTTCATGCAATTATGGTCATCATTATTTTGTACCTATATGCGCCTATGTTCCTCCACATTTCATTTGGAGAATCAAATGGCTCATTTCTCCTTCCAACAGGCTTTAAGGCTGTGGATCCATGACCATTGTGCAGCGAGGTTTCTTGGAGGTGAGTATCTCCCATATTTCCACCTTCTAACTGTCTATCATGTGACGTCCTAGAGCATCCCTCTAAACAAGTATAAGAACCCAGTCTCTTGCAGTAGAATTCGATATGGGACAATGGACTTAACTCTAACTTCCCAAGTCAGAAAGGCTTTCTGAACTAGTTTTAAGTTGTCCTAGATGGCAAATGATATCACCGGTCCCATACTTCCGTTCCAAACAAAAGGACTGGCTCCATGAAAATCCAAAATGAATGTGCTGGTGGAACTAGTTGTAAAGATCAGTTGTAAAGATCAGCTCTGTACTAGTTGTTTTGCACTGCATAAAGTCTTCTAGTATGTTGTCATTTGTTGTCGGATACGCATCCCAGTAAGTGGTAGTAGTAAACTCCACTACTAAGTATTTGTATGTCTGCAACACTTTCACATCTTGACCTCGATAAGTGAAGGAAAGTCGCTTTTATCGTCGCGAAGATGATATCAGGAGCACCTTGGTGTTGGCCAAATTGACTCACAGTCCAGTGTTCGAATAGAAAATACTCAATGCATCCAAATGCTGCTGCATACCTGCTAGAGTGTGAGCTAAGAGATCCATATCATCTGCATATAGTAGTTGCCAGATGATATGATAATATGAACTGAATTGAATTGAAATGATTTTATCATCCACGAAGACCAATCGGCCATGGGACCCAATAAAGAAGCACAACAGACTTATTATTGTTTGGATAAAAAAACCCCCGCCCCAAAGGGTTTTTGAGAGAAAACCATGGCAGTAACAAGGATGCTGATAAGCTGTACAAGTATACAAATATACATCATAAAACACATATAAATGTCAGGTGTGTATCTGAGGCCATAGTTGAGCCCGCATGTTTATGACTTTCTAAAGGTATGATCCCAACATTCATACCGAAACCGTGTGTACAGTGGCTGGTCGGGTCTGACCAGCTCACTATAATGTGTCCAGACTTGTTCATATCTTGGACACCTTTTGCACTCATCTTTCCCCTGACATCACCGACAAACTCTATCCTAGCGTGACACCCCAATTCATATGTTTATCTCAATTCAGGGATGGTGTGTGCGTGTGCGAATCGAGGCAATTAGTCTAAGCTTCTTCTTAGGTAGATGAGTATGCAAATAGCATTTCGAGACCCGTTCCAATTTTAGACCTGTTATAAGAAATAGTGGTCTTACATCATGGACACAAACTGATAAAAACCATCATCAACCATGTCATAGCGACTATAAAAGGGAAAACAATTGCAAATCCGATTTGGTTTGATACTATAAATCTCAGTTGTATTTCTCTAAAATATTTGAGCACGTCTTCTCTATGTTCATGCTCGTAGCAAGCTGTAAGCATAGCATTCCATGGCACCACATATTGCTTTAGCATATGTTCAAAGAAATGACGAGCTTGCCCAATTTTTCGTCTTCAGTATAGCCTGTAATCATGGCATTCCAGGGAACCACAACTTTCTTAAGCACATTCTGCAAGAGTTGGAAAGTTTTTCTAAGCTGTCCTTCTTGAGCACAAGCTGCAACTATTGTTGTCCATGTGAATTGATTCCTCCAAGGCATTCATTTGGAAAATTCAAAAGCCCTCGTCAAATCTCCTTCTATACATAAGCACAAATCATACCAGTATATTATGATATTAGAATAAATCGCATGTGTTGAAAGAGTTGTCAGGCATAATTAAGCTCCATCACCAAATTGAAAGAAGTTTTTCAGAGTTAGCAGACGTTGGTTTAGGAGGAGCCAGTCGTGCTTATTGGTAGTAGAAGGCTGTGGACACCATAGTCGAAGCTATGGCATCATGTGACTCAAACAGGGTACTTGCTTTTATTCAGCACAACAATTTCGGTGACACGTCATGCTGGTGCTAGGAACCATGGCAAGTTTTTTTTTGTTAAAAGAAAACAAATTAGAGTTTTGTTAGGTATTCAAGTTCACGTATCATATTCCAAATTATAGGCTCTGCTGCCATATATATG
Organism: Isoetes taiwanensis; assembly: GCA_021234155.1. Lineage (NCBI taxonomy): Eukaryota > Viridiplantae > Streptophyta > Lycopodiopsida > Isoetales > Isoetaceae > Isoetes > Isoetes taiwanensis. The sequence continues at coordinate 11,108,135 of JAJEKV010000013.1, read as the reverse complement.
TATCACAATTGTATGCGCCATAAATCTCATAAATGACGATTATGAAACAAGAGATGCCTATAGGTGCTAACATATGCACGAAATGTGAGGTGCACAGAGGTGCGGACATAACACTCTGGCCATGGAATCACGAGGTCCGACGACCGACATAGTCCAAGGTACACCTTGTTTCGAATATAACAAAGTTATGAATGCGTGGACAATCCTGCCTGAGGAAGTTGGGCACTATAGCGCTGCCTGGTCCCATTAATTTTTTTAGTACCTTGGACGATCCCTGGTCCCATTAATTTTTTTAGTACATGTTTAAGGCCTAGATCAGGAAGCCACCAGGTAGTCGGGCCTAGTAGACACCTCATTATTCTATCCATATTGGATTGTGCCAAATGGATCACAATGGACACGTATCAACAGAAAGTTCTACTACGTCGGGGTTCATCATTAATATAACCCCTAGCAACTCCACTCAAGGAATGACATCTAAGGCATAATTTGTACCCCTGACCAAAGTGCACAAATCTTAGACATCACTAAGTTTATATTAACTTGTCACACATCTGTTGAGTAAGACTTTTGTGGTATATGCACACTTCGTAGGCAGGATTCAACGTTGCTTTAGGAAGTTCGGCAACATAGTGTTACAATGATTGATCCATGGTCCTATTATTTTTTTAGTGCGTGTTTAAGATCCAAATCAAGGAAGTCACCAGACAGTCAAGCCTAGTAGACACCTTATTATCCTATCCATCTAGCAGAGAGCGATCAAAAACCTTGCAGAAAATAAGGATTCATTCACAAAACCAAGTAAAGAACCGGGTTGTGGCTCGGATTATGGCGAAATTCGAATGCCAAGGGATTGAAGGAGAAGAACATACTTTCCTAAACTTAACTAAATCCTTGAAGCAAAAAGTGCGGCAAAGTGGGAAGAAAATGAATGGGAAGAAGGCAGGCAAAAGTGCCCGATCAACAACATCCGTAAAGCAATACAGGCAAGGTGGTAACAGTGTATTAAAGAGTGGCTAAAAGTTTCCAAATGGCGATTTCTTAGACCTTTAGTCAAATTCCGTGACTAAAGTTAATAAAGGTAATTTGTTAAGAAAAAAATAATTTAGCCATACCAAAAAGGGGGGAATTCTGGACATCTAGGATTTAGCTAGAATTTGCTGCAGCATGGCATATTGAGTCGCTTTCTCTGAAGCTAATTAAGTGCACCCTGATCATATCAAATAGCCATGCCGAATCTATTTATGGGCCTTCTTCATTTAGTTATCGCCTTTAGCTACCTCAATCATGTTTTGATAGATATTGAATTCGAATCTATAAGTTACTTAGTTTAAACGTTATGAAGAATATTACGTAGTGACCATCCTAAAGGGTTCTATGCACCGTTAGCCATTGGGATGCATTTGGCCTCAAATTAAATATGTGTGTTCCTTTAAATAATATTGTTTGTTCCTTATGAATTATACTTTGAACATCTATGTTAATTTCGTAATGGAAGCATATTGAATCAATTGTCATTAATGTACTGATAAGTGCCCAGAATTTGAAGTGAAATAGTTCCACTTTAGGTACCAATCAAGAAAAAATCACTAACACAAGAATTTCATAACATATAAACTTTACATTTTAGCCAAGTGGGAAGATAATGAAAGGGCTTTATTTATCAAATTTTGCCAAAAGAACAATCTACATACTTTCGTTTTTCATAAGTTAGCCAACCTTCGTTTGACCAGAAAAACATTTAGGGCCCATAAAATTTACCCTGAGGTTGCAAGAAAGCGATCTATGCTTCCACAAGCTCAAGCGAAAACTTGCAGTAATCTCTCGTCTAAAGCGCCATGTGAAAAGGGAAAAGGAAAAGAAAAAGCAAAAGAAAAAAAAAAGTATAACACGAGGCCGCATTGAGTAGGCATTAAATTTCAACAGCTTTTAATCAAGGGCCAAAATCAAATCCAAAGAGTCCAACGGTCTAGAACAAAAGCTCCAAATAAGAGGCCAGCTTGAGGTGTCACGGGGTGGCTCTCCTTGAGCCGTCCATCCAACACTTTCAACAAATGCGATGAATCTCTTATATAAGATGGGGGCAGCTTGAGGTGCTTAAGTAATTATATATAAACGACAAAAAAAAGAAACAAAAATTGAAACTTCAAGCGTCCTGCAAGAGCCAGAGGGAACACCGCATTGACCGGGGGTGGGGGCAGCTTGAGATGCTTAAGTAATTGTGTATAAACGATAAAAAAAATGCTCCTCAACCTATAGGGTATTAGCATCCGTTTCCAGCCGTTGTCCCCCCTCCCCCAAGGGCAAGGCAGGTTCTTACGCGTTACTCAACCGTCCGCCAAAAATTGAAACTTCAAGCCTCCCGCAAGGGCGAGAGAGAATGCTGCATGTGGCATTACATGTGCTGTTCCAGACACAGTTCCCAACCCCATCCCGAAATAAAAATAATTCCTTGCGCACTAGGGGTTGCCCTTACATCATCCTAAAGAATGGAAACAATTGCGGTGAAAAATGAAATATGATCTGCAATGGAGCCCCCCATGTGCAATTACGTTGCCAAATGCTTTTAACCCAATTTTGGTTGGAAAAAAAAAAATTAATGGAAAATTGGTTTTTTTAGAAGTGGAGTTTTCTTGTCCAACTATTGAAAATTTTTAAGGCAAACAAAAGCAACGGATTTTTTGAAGACTAAAAGCATAGATGAATGTTGGAAAACAAGGAAAGGGCACGGCCTCTGGCCACCACTCCGCTGCTCCGTCATTCCGCCATTTTCTGCTGTGGCTGCTGCTCTTCGACGCTCCTCAACTTATGCTACCTCTTTGTTTGAATCAGACTATCAGCCCAACCCAGCTCAACTTCTTCTTTCATTGTAGGCATCTTAGTCAGTAGGTTGGATGGGTGGGCTTTTGCTTTTTCAAATTTAGTTGCTTCAAACTTCTTCTACAATGCTCTCTTTCGATCCTGCAGATACCATGGAGACGTTTGATTTTTTGAGGAAAAAAAAATTTGCACTATTTTTTGTTCTACAGAGATATTGAGCGAGCACAATTCTCTGCATCTCTGAATCTGCGGGGCCCATCTCAAGAGCAGCACTGCTTCTGTCGCTGACTTATCTGCAAAAGAATCGAAGATCAAAAAAATGGATTGAACAGAAATCAGAAACGGCAACACAAGGCATGGGCTTCACATCTATGGGCTTCTGCGGCTATGACACAGATATATAAAATGCCAACTATAGGCTTCTGCCATAGTATCATGGTATGATGTTTAGGGCTTCTGACATAGCCATATTATTGCTAAAACAAAATCGAAAAGGCCTTCACAATAACTTATACAATGGTTGCATTGGATTCGAACCTCCAGGCCTCATCAGAGCCCCGCTTCACGAAATCATGGCTGATAAATTATCCAATTCTTGTGGAGAATAGATAGATGAGCTTGTATTGAATAATGTATATGAACAGATACAAAACATATATATGCATCTCAATGATGCGACTCTCTACATCTAACTGACACGACTCTTGGACACTCCCCCATCAGCATCAGCCTTCATCTCTAACCAAAATCATCATGTCCAGGAATATAAGTGAGCCACCTTTCGCTCATGTCAGTTTGTCTGTTGATCTTCCTTTTGAAGTTGCATGCACATAAATGTGCTTGAACTGCTTGAGCATTCTGTTGAAGCTGTACACTCTTCAAGTTCCTTTTATGAAATAAGATCTCCAACAATTGAGATCTTGGAGAGTGTTCCACCGCTTCTCTTTCATAACATAATTGTTGAAGATTATAATTTATCCAATTCTCCCCCTTAATCTTCAACAATTGCTCAATAATTTCTTTGGAATGCTCCCCCATAAACATAAGCATAATTAGAGCAACCATTTCAATTACTTTCAAGCATGATACCTGGTGAATCTGAAGGTCTTGTAAAATTTTCTTCTCATCTCTTGTATCTTCAATGCGGGTCTTCAATGCAATAGGCTTGCAAATCTGCTCTCTTAACTCTGATTGAACAGCTACCTTCTTGGAAAAGTCTGCCCAGACAGGCTTGCCTCCACATCCCTCCTTAAATTTGGCAATAATATCCTGCAAAGATATTAGTTTAGCTCCCTTTTTCTTTGCAGCCCAGTTTTTGGCTCCTTTCATAGCCACCGGTACTCCTTCTTCATCGACAGTCTGTGCCTTGGTAACCGCTTCAAATGATAGAGGTGCAATGGCTCTTTCTGCCTGAACGAATTCTTTTTCTGTATTTCTTGCTTCAACCGTCTCCAATTGCGGTGCCCGCTGATTTGTGTGAGCATCAATATCACTGCAGATCTCTCTTTGGTCTATGCCTTCAATAACTCCAGGAGCCATAACTGAATTTGCATCCTCTAATTGGGGCATCGTTGGGCACACAAATTCTTCTGTTCCTAGCTTCATCTTTGGAGCTATACACAAGGCATCCCTATCCGTGAGGTCTGCTGTCAGAATGGTTGGCTCTGTGAATAGGATTTCGTCCATTAGTGCTGCTGCTCCATTATCTTGAATTAAGGCATGCAATATTTCTGGATCATCTCCAAATAGATCCAAGACATCTCGAATATCCTCTTTTTGTCTTCGTTTTGCCAGTGGGCTTAGTTCCATCTGCTTTGTCTTCAGATCCATCTGCATCTCTTCTGCAGCCATGCTTCTTTCTCCCAAATCGTCTTGGGTTGCCATAATTTGTTGGGCAACATCCTTCTGGCTATCTCCTGCGGTATCTTCACCATCTCTGGCTTCTCTAAATGGCATCCCTGTGGCTATCTCCATCTGCACTGGGTTTTCTGCTGCTTCATCCAGAATCCCAAAATTCGTCTCTAATGTATAATTTCCAGGGCAGACAAGACGTCATTTAGAAGCATCCGGTATGCCAGTCGAGAATAGGTATTTGATGAGAGAATTTTCTTTTATCAAATCACGTTTATTTAAGATTCTTGTGCACAGCAAAGGAGAGTATGGTTTAGGTCAGCATGAGCTTAACGTGAGATATGCAGACATTCTGGAAATGGCAGATCAACATGTTGTTTACAAACAGGTCTTGTTTCCTTCTTTTGCAGTTTTATATGCATCAGTTTTGCAGTTGATGCCATTGTAAGAATAAGAGAAAAATTCCCTAGCTTTATTGGTGCCCTGTTTGCTGTGGATAAAAATGGGATGCACGCTGGCGCTTGTCATGGATGGACCTTCCAGTATTCCATGTGGAAGAAAGGTATGAATGATGTTCAAGTATTTACAGTGTATCCAAGCCCCAAAGATGCGTAATGTCTAGCATCTTATGATGGAAGCCAATCATTAACTTCTCTCTATTCCTGCAGATTTGCCATATACATATTTTCTGATTTTAATCTGATTCTTGAGAATGCCATGCCGACATCAAAGTTGAACTATGAATCAATTGTTGGAATCAGCGGTATACGGATTACGTCATCCGAGGAAGATCAAGGATCGATGATGAACTAGAAGATTGGAGCTAGTTGCCCGGCTACGTTACGGGTGGCGGGAAGTTTTGAGATGTCTGCTGCGGTTTTCTTTTTTGATTTTTCAGAGATCCTTAGGTCCTTTGTCTCGGTTCGGTGGACATACAGCGCCGGGGAAAGTTAGAATGTTAGAAAGCGATTGAAGAATGAAGCCCCTTGTTCCCATGAGGGGATATCAACAGCTTGCTTTCTTTTGAATATGTTGATTCTCCCCTCGGCATCTGAGGATGCGAAGCTTGAGTAGAGTGCATTTGTAAAGACGAAGTCATGGGGGAGTGAAGAACGGCACCACGGATGCACCTTGCCATGTGGTAAGGTTCTGAAAGGCTAGACCTTTGTTAGCATACATTCCGTGTGCGTGATTATCACCAAGGTGGATCATTCACACTTGCGATTGCATGTGCTTGACCACTTTGCAAGGATAGTGGTGGTCTTGACTCTCTTCTTTTTCATGATGTATTTCGGACCCGGTTGTTTTGTAAAAACTTAATGGAATGTTCTTCTAGTTGGGTGTTCCTATTTATCCTTATGCATTTGTATTGGCCAATTTCATGTTCTTGTTCATGCATTATTTTATTTTGCAATACACGTTATCTTCATCGGAACATAACCATCGGGCACGACATAGAAAGATGTTTTCACATTGGAAGTACCACCCTCGATTGTCAACCCTCGCATTTCATAACCGGGCATTGCTTTTGGATGGACCAACGACTTGTATTTTTTCTTTGAAAAACAATGAGAAACTTAAATAACATAACAAGTTGTAGTTGTACAATGTGAAACGACCGTTAACAGATTCTGTTATGTTATTAATTAACATAAGGAACTCTTGTGCGAAAAGGTTTTTGACAGATTATGTTACGTTAGTAGATAACATAACAAATTGCATGTGAAACCATTTTTAACAGGTTTTGTAATGTTATTACTTGACATAACAGGTGGTGTGAAAGCTCCATAAAATTTACCTTAATTTAGCATAACAATTAATTTGTTAACTTAAATTTTACCTTAATTTAACCCTATAGTCTGAAAGTACCCTTAAACGTACAAGCTAGATAGAAATGCAAATGTGATACAGATGTGCTTGATAGTGATTAACTTTGTACAAGACTTGTTTGTTTGACAAATCCAGCTAGTTAATTTCAAGGATTGCCATGGCGATGGCTACAATCTATGGCCGTGGTGGTGGCTATGGCTTGCTGATGTTTTGAATATGTTTTTATGTATGTTAGATGTTAGATACACTCGAGTTCTTTTTGGAAGTAACTAAAATTAGGTAATCCTCACAATCTTTTGAAACAATTACTAGTAAACGTGTGCCCGGCGTTGCCGGGCTAATGTTCTGAGATGTGTTTTTACTTGGCCTTTACTGTCTATATGCGCAACTTCGACAACAACGCATGTTGATATCGGCTTGTGTTTTTTCTTGGCATTTACAGTCTATTTTGTGCAACTTTCAACAACACTACAGGTTGATGCTTGCAAGATTGGACATGGTTTATTTTTGTAATTGTGATTATCACTCGCATGTTTATAGTGACCTCAACATTATCCTCTATATAGGTGTACTTCAAGGAGGCAAAAATCTCCTCCCAAAATAACAATGAGTCCCCCAAATAATTTTTCACATGACATCATGCCACATAATTCTATCCAGTACTTCATAAACATGTTTATGCATCATTGGGGCCTCATCCCATATAATCATGCTAGTTTCTGTTGTCAACTTCGCTAGCTTGGACTTCATTGGAATATTGCACGTTGATGTCTCATCTATGTTAATTGGTATCTTGAACCTTGAATGCTCAGTTAGCAGCCGCTAGATGATAGAATTGTATAAGTGGTTATCTAAGAAAAATGTACTTGGAAATCAAAAGGGTCTGAAACATACTATATTATATGATTTTGCATGCTATTTTCTATAATGCACAGTTGTTCTCTATTATATTTTGAAGTAGAAGCATGCTTACTATGGCGAGAACTATAGGACCTCAGACTTAACCATTCTAGTTTGTTGTTTTCATGGCACGTGAGTCCAGTCCAATGCTATGTTATCATCTTATTCAATGCATGTATAAACATCAAATGGATATCGCTGTTAGATAAAGGAAATCATTAAGAAAAATAGTGGAGCCATAATTGGAGCTCAAAGAACGACCGACAACTTTCGAATAAGCTATTATGTATATGGACTTTCATAATGTGTTTATGATATATTATTTGCTTAAGCATAGGATATAAAAAAGCCACAAACTTTTAGCTTTAGAACTAAACTTTGAACAAAAGATAACATTGGTGCCTAAAATTAACAAAAGACTCACCCCCTACGTCATTAGTCTCAGCACCTTGTAAGGCACAATAGAAACTTTAGTTGGTTTATTCTCTTTGTTCTTTGTACACAAAAAGCATTTACGTAGCAAGGTATGCAAAGAAACACATAATAATAGAGGTTTTTAGTTGAAGAAGAAAGACACTTAGGAACTTTAGCCTCATAACACATAGGCATCCTTCTTATTGCACATAAGACGAACATAAAAGTAAAAATGCCTTTGCAAGTATATTTTGTATCTCTTAACGGTCAAGCACCCAATCTTTGTCTTATGCAACCATAAGCGCTACATGCAACCATCATTGCTATGCATATCTAGTTCAGGTTCGTGCAGATAAATGCACAGAGGGAGAAATGTACTTTGGAAGTTGTTAACATTTTATTTTTGTGCAGATATGATGTAAACATGTTTAGTATTAAAAATAAAGGGCGTAAACAATTTGCCACACCTTTGGAATAAGGACAAACAAAGATAAATATAAGACCGTTAATTTGGATTTCAAAACATTGTAGGCAGGACAGAATGTAATAATTTAAATAAAAAGATTGTTACAGCTTTGAAAAAGGAACAAACGAAGATATTTGAGCTAAAGAAAGGAGCAAATAATTAAGAGCTTAACGTGCTGCCCTGCCCTCCATTGCTCTATTTTCCAGGCAAAGAAGGAACAATGGAATCTGGCATAGAAAACATGTCAATAGCGAAATTTGGCATAAAGAATATGTCAAGAAGGAAAATATGTCAAGACAACTCAAAATCTAAAACCAACCTCTGTATTATCGCTCTATTTCCTCTCATATGCAATGCAATACATAAATCTGATACATAAAGCACATAAACTGAAAGTTAATTTAGGCACCACAAAAGTGAACGAAAAAAGTGATAAATGGTCAGACTAACAGATGCATGCCATTTGTTGAGTCGTAGAAGAGACCTGTTGAAGATAAAAAACATGTATGAGTAGCAGAATTAAGTGTTAAAAAAGGACCTAAAAAGCAATCCAATGAAATGCTCATAAGTTTTGAAAAATCCAAGGTGGATTCATGTTACCTTATATAACAGTAGTTAATTTTAAGGAATGCAATGGCAGATCTAGTGTAGAGATTCTGAATACTCTAATAGTGAAAAAAGTGAAAATCCATCTTAGATCTTGCTGGGTTAAGCATCTTATCTAGCATCTACTATTTCCCTCTTCATCTGCCTTTGAAGCAAGAAAGCAAAGCATGTGTGTAGACACACATGCCAACTCTATCGACACAGGATACATCAAGCACATCGGGCACTGGTCCAAAGATCATTGGGCACTTCCAGAGATCATCAGGTTAGAAAACTGCGTGGCAGCTATATTGTGCAATTTTTGCCAGGTCCATGCCTTCGCTCCAAGAGAGAAAACCCTGCAGAAATACCAGTAGATATGAATATCAATGCCTTGCTTCCATTGAATAATAGCCAGCATGTAATCATTTATACCGTGCAAATAAAGTGGAATGATAAGCTAGCTATTAAGTCCATCTAGTTTTTAGGAGCAGAAAGAGCTCTGTTATATGCACTTAGTCTTGAATGGAGAAAGAACATAAACGAAATAGAAAATGCTATTTTAGAGCAAAAATGAATTCGATCTGCATAGAAATGAATCCTTCTTCAAATCCGGCTAAAAATGTTAAAAACAAAGCCTTACATTTCTTCAACAGGCCGAAACTTCCATCACACTAAAGTAGACATATACCATAAAAGATATTTTGCACGGCAACTACTGACAACCATTGATGCAGATCTTCAACTATAGAAAGTTTTTTCCTTTCAATGGTCCTGCAAGAAGGCTGCACCAAAACAATTCATGCATAAGCGTAGAAGCTAAAATTTCAACAAAAAATTATGCTGGAGTTCGAACTGCTCCCAAGCAATTAGAAGCTTCTACAAATTGTAAATCAGATAAAATGCAACAAAAACATAACAACGAATGAAACTAAGGAAACAGAGCTGTTGGGTTTGTACCTGAACGAAAATCGGCAAGGAGGAGCCGATTGATGCAGATCTGGCGCCATAATGGTTCTGGAAAAATCGTGGAAAAAAAGGATGTGGAAAATGCAGGTCTAAGATACCCATCCGAGGTAACGGCAAGCCAAAATGCCACATCACCGCCCAGTGCAAGGAAAAAAAATGGCATGCAAGTTCCGTCAGCCATATCGGGATGGCATAGAAAAGAAATTCATATGGAAGTTCCGTCCACCATAACCAAGCACCAATGCTACTGCGTAGTAATCAAAAACCCAGTTGCTGCATGCAATAAAACTGCCAGGGAATCTCCAGAATGGGATGTCTGGCTGCAAAAGCTTTAAAAAATGGAGATATGGAGCTCCCTATTGAAGCTTTTGTGTTCGACATAAACCGAGGAAGGAAAAAACAAACAGATTAATCTGAAGGGCCCCATATTTGCCGGCATCATTTGCTCCTGCCATAGAAAAGAGCGTTAGAGAATAGTAAAGAGGGAGCGTGAAGTTTGGCCGGAAAACCAAGACCATCGCCGGAAAACTATTTTTTCCTTCCAAAAGTCACACCCTGAAAAGGGCACACCGGCGGCAAGATACCCAAAAATTAGCCTATCCGCGACGCGGCGACACCTCAAAATTCTTTCCAAAATACTCTTCCCCTGCTGGTGACACCTAAAAATTTTTTGGCTACATGTGTAGAAAGTCTATAAAAGGAAAGCTTCTTAAATAGCGCAAACCGAAAACGTTTTAACGCGATGTGCACCGCAAAGAGGAAGACTGGGTTTGCCAAATGCATGCCATGCATATCTGCCTTCCAAAAAGCCCCAGCCGCTTTTTCAAATCTTATCCAGAAAGGGTTTATATTTTTGATGATGTTGATCATTTCGTGGAATCAAGGAAAACGAAGAATCTGGTTTTGAGAAATGGGTATGTTGAAGACAGTGCTGGGAAGCGTGGGCAATGCAACAGCGGTGCTTTTGTTTCTGTCCCCAGCGTGAGCAGCTAAAACTTTTTTCAAATCTATGTCATCTTTTCCATTTTTTTTGCTGCAGCGTTTTGATTTGCCTAGTAGTTCAAAACTTTGCAATGTTTTAGTTTCTTTAGCCAATTTCAGTAAGTTAGTTGGTGTTTTTGCAGAAAGACATTTGTTCAGATTTGTAAAAGGAGGTCTACTGAGCAGTTCTCTTACATGCCATATGTTTGCACCCTTGCAAATTGTCTCCTTTGGGTTTTATATGGTCTTCCATTTGTGAAAGGCCATAGCTTGCTTGTTGTCACCATCAATGGCTTTGGAACTGCCATTCAACTGCTCTACATTACACTTTATTTGCTCTTTGCAAATGCAAGAGGCAGGGTATGTTTTTCTTCCTCTCAGATTCTCTTCTTTAGGGTATCCTTGTTTCTCAAAATTTCTGCTATATGCTAGTGCTAGTAATAATACAATGTCTTCTCTTTCCTTCCTTTTTGAATTACAGTTTGAAGTGTTTAGAGGTCTCTTTGTGGTTGGCCTTTCGGTCGGCGCCATAACCGGTGGTGTGATTGGTGGTACCAAGGATCATCACAAAAGAGAGCTTATTGTTGGCATCATTTGTGCTGCACTTAATGTTGCCATGAATGCAGCTCCCCTCAGTATTATGGTAATTTATCCCCCAATTAGTCATTTTATCTAGTGTTTGTTAGAACTATGTTGTTTCTAATCTTTTTGTTTGTGCTTGTAGAAATTGGTTATTCAAACTAAAAGCGTGGATTACATGCCTTTTCTCTTGTCCCTCTTTGTGTTTCTTAACAGCCTAGTGTGGCTCTTTTATGCACTTGTGACAAAAGACGTCTTCATCATGGTAAGGTTCTATTGTGGACATTAAAAACTGTATCTATCCATCTATTAGTGAATAGTTCTTTCTTGTCTTTTACTTTTGGTGATGGAAAATGAGTTTATTGTTTGCTTGTTGGCAGATTCCAAATGCAATTGGGCTGCTGCTTGGAATGATGCAGCTATTTCTGTATGCCATATATCAGAAGCAATCTACATTGATTAAAGATGCAGAGGCGACTGACTTTGTGTCAGGCATCTTTGATAGGAAATTTGCTCCAAAGGCTTATCCTATAAAGATTGAAATTCCACAAGCAAAAGAGGAAAGAAGTGATATGTCTGCCTTTGAGAATGGAAACATGGGAGCTACAAGAAAATAGCTGGATTTAAAGAAATGTTCCCTTCCCCCAGTTATTGCTCCACAAGTAGCGAGCAAGTTTTTTTTTTTTTAATTTTGTATCCATTGAGAAGCTCCAGCAGTGCCATGAATAATTTGGAGCAATTTTGTGATAATGCTCTTGAAATTTCATTACTTCAAACTGAATATTCAATTTATATTAATAACAAGATTTTCAAAACATTCAGCAAAAATGTTGGCTATTAAAAAATAATCTTATTCACATGAAAGAAATTAAGAAATACCAAAGTACTCCATATGTTTTTTTGCTTTTAATAGGTAGTAATACCCAAAGGGACAAATTTGATATGGTAGGAAAATAATGACGAGAGCATGGTAGTGTAAATGTTTTAATTGTCCTACTTCGGAGGGAGGGAGAGGGAGGGATGATTATACATGATGACTTTTATGTCGTGGTTTTTCCCTCGAATACCCTTCGGGGCGGGGGTTTTTAATCCGAATAGTAATAAGTTTACTATGCTTTTTTATTGGGTCCCATAGACCAATTGGTCTACTTGGACGATAAAATTTATTCCATTCAATGATCTCCGTGCACAAGAAAATTCATTCCATTCAATTCTGTATATCTTGCATGCTTTATCTCTAACTACTTATGGATTAGTGCCACTTGCGAGGTTGAGGGATGTGTGGAGTTGTTTCCTCACCAAAATCTTGAACTACGGCAGAGTTATAAGAGGATAAAATATGTGACGGCTCCATACATCGTATGAAACTAATAACGCTAAATCGAGATAGTTTTCTAGGCTTTTATGGAAGGGCCACACGCAAGATTATGATTTGTCTTGCAATCTATTATTTTGCAGAAAAAAATAACTAAGCAAATGCATGGATGAAGAAACTCACCACACGCAATTTCGCATTACATAATCAATAAAGATTTTGATATACATCAAGTCCACAAATTTAGCCAAATTTAGCCTTTCAATAAAGAATTTGATACACATCAAGTCCGCTCTTCGGGAAGTGGTCTAATTGTAGGACCTTAAACCCGCCACATCTGAGGTCACATTGGAGGTCACGAGTTCGAGTATGATATCACTTCTTGCATAAGATATTGCGACCTAGTGTGGATTCAAATTGGCTTCATGTGATACATGTGGCGTGGAAATTGGCTTCATGTGATACATGCAACGTACTAGAGATGTGTGAAATGATAAATGACTCAAGTCCTTCAATAAAAAAAAAAAAAACATTAAAATTCAAATTGGCTTCATGTGATACATGTAACGTACTAGAGATTTGTGACATGATAAATGACTCAAGTCCTTTAATAAAATAAAACATCAAGGGCGCAAATTGAGTTGCATTCTGACCACCAGATTCATGGCGACATGTGGTGTGGATTCAAATTGTGATGTAATGTACTAGAGATTTGCGAAATGATAAATGACTAAAAAACATCAAGTCCACAAACTGAGTTGCACTTTGACCACCAGATTCATGGCCATATGTGGAGTGGATTCAAATTGACTTCATGTGATACATGTAATGTACTAGAGATGTGTGAAATGATAAATTCAAGTCCTTCAATTAAAAAAACATTAAGTCCGCAAATTGAGTTGCACTCTAACCACCAGAGTCATGGAGAGCCATTTTTTTGGGGAGAGTTTAGGAGGGCAATTTGGTACTTTTGAGGTATGTATATAAGTTCCATATTTTTAAGCAAGGACAATATGGTAATTTTGAGGTATGTGTATATAAGTTACATATTTCTAAGCAAGGGCCATATGGTGATTTTGAAATATGTAGGGGCAATATGGTAATTACCAAAACTTGTAGTGGCATTTTAAAATTTTCCCTTAAACGATGACGCTCAAAACGTGCATAATATCCTCTTCCTATGATATCAATATGAAACTGATTTCTCAATTATTTGTTTTATAAGAGGCATAAGTGGAAAGTCTTTGGTACATTTTGCCCATTTAGGCATGCAACTTGAGTCAAGTGGGAAAATTTTTTTTCCAACAAGTTGTTTTTTTTTTTTTTTGAGGGATAAAAAATATTTTATTTACTTAGAGAGAATGATACAAAGCCACATGGCAGAGGTGCACCCATCCACGAATATGAGATGGGGGTAGCTATGTAGCTCCAGCTTGTACTATTCTCTTTCCCGACCTAGACCAGATTAAAGTAGGTGCCCCATATTTCTTCCTTTACCTCTTCTTCACATTTAAAAGCTAGCCTAAATTTTTTAAGTCTTTCAAGTACCAGGTGAAGTAGCTGAGTTGATGATATGGATACCTCCTGATTCTCAGCGAAGACTCGGGCATTCCTCCTTTTCCATATTGACGGATCGTCCGGGCCCGGCTATGTGAAAAGAAATCTTCTTCTTGGGACACCATTGCGGAGGGAGAATTCCTAGCGACAATTCTTTGGTTCCTAAGGGGGTATTGAACCTATCAGGACTCGGGCCCATACTTCATGCTGAACATCCCACATTTCCACAGACAATGTTCTATGGATTCTTCTTCCTCTTCACACATAGGACACGGTGGGCTCACGTTATTGTCCCATTTGGAGACTAGATGATTGACCCTTGGGACCTGTGGATCACTTGCCAAAGAAAGCGTTGATTCGTGGAGGGAGGAATTTTGCCAAGCATTTCTCGGATGTTTTTAAGGATGTCCTCCGTGATCACTAGCTCCCACTTGGGAGATCTTTGGAAGAAGTCCCTTAGTCTTCAAACTACTGTAGCATGACTTCACAAACTTGTTTGGTTGTATCGAAGGAAGTACGACCCATGGACTTTGATCTCCTCTATTTTTGGGAGTACGGCCACGCATTCCCAAATTATCTTGTGCCTCTTTTAAACCAAAGCGGGCTTGAAATGCTTCCCAACCGCCGGGTGCTCTCCCCATATATACCGAGCACAAGAATGTATACTACAGTTTTTCCATCTCTTCACAATCCTCGGCGTCCCACTATACCTAATGGGCCTTGTTTATTGTGCAATTCCACCGGGTACCCACCATGGAGGGAGGTCCCTCTTTAAATTTCTTGATATCAAGCGTGCATAGTTTCTTTATGGCATTCAAGCCGAAATAAGACCCTTCGGGGAAAGGAAAGTATGTCTTATAATACCAAAGATAGTATTTGGGATGTGCCTTTTAATACCAGCATAGTATTTAGGATGCTCATTGATAAAAGGAAGATGGAAGGTGGCATTCTTAAGTGATTATAAAGGTGGCCCCCTGCACGTCACTTGTGAAGTTCTTGAGACTTGAAAGGGGTGTGAATAGTATACTCCCCTTTGAGTTCCTAAAAGAATAAATTAATTATTTGGAGAAATTTGGTTTTCTCGTAGGCCAAAAAATATGAATAGGAAAGCTTATTCATGTACGCATAAATGTGGTGATTTCATATGTTTCATATAAGTCGCAATAATTTTTCCCATTGTTGTTAGAACCATTGCACCTGAAAACGCATTAGGTTAGCGGAAGAAACCACTTGGGTGTCGCTCCTTAGCCGTCGGTTGCGACTATAGTTCCTACCACTCTTTCCGTTGTTGCTTACACTTCTCATGCTTCCGAGGTTGTTATGGTGATGGTCCTAATCTTGAAGGCGCTAAAGAGTCATGGCAACAGTCAATTGGAAGAAGGCGGCGAGGAAGAAGTCGGTTATGTCATCTCACGAGGCTATCCTGCCTTGTTATATTCAGTGGCATGATTACTTGATGTCTGTTGATGATCATCTCGATGCTGCAGAACATGTTGATTGTGATGAGGCCATTAAACGCCTCAAGGTGGCACAAGGAGTATGATTATGTACTGTGTATGGGTGGTTTTGCTTAGTGGACCATCTCATCCTCTAGGTTTTGAGTCCCATGTCACGGGTCCCTTGTATGTATCTTGATATTCCTTGATAATAGATTGTCATTCCTCAAAAAAAAAAAAAAAAAAAAAAAAAATAAAAAAAAAAAAGAAACCACTTTGGAAGATAGTATTTTTACATCATGTCACATTGGCAGCATCCATGAGGATATAGTACAGACCCCCAAAGACTCGAATACAAGATCTTTTAATTGCTAATCCAATGGACTAGCCACTAAACCGAACAAGTATATAGAAAGTAAATGATAATCGATATTGTTATTTGCATTTAAAAGCATTTAATATCACAAACAATTTTGTCCACAAGATTGGCATAGCGATTCTCTATGTTTCTTTCATGCTGATCATCAATCTCAAAATTTTCTCCAGATTTTGGCTTTTCTTTTCTGCGTGCTCATCAAACGTCCATATATTCGGGACTAGAACACGCCAATCACAATCTTACCTATTAAGGCATAGTAAGTATCAAGTTATTTATTAAGCTCCTTTCAAATTTCAAATGAAGGCCTACATTGCATCTTTTAGGGCTAAGTAATTTAGCTTCTTTCGTTTTTTCTTCATATTTCATGCATCAAGCCTACATAACATCCATATCACAATCTTACCTATTAAGGCATAGTAGTATCAAGTTGTTTATTAAGCTCCTTTCAAATTTCAAATGAAGGCCTACATTGCATCTTTTCCGGGCTAAGTAATTTAGCTTCTTTCGTTTTTTCTTCATATTTCATGCATCAAGCCTACATAACATCCATATCACTTACATATGTCCCGGGGGATCCACCTTCTTTATAAGGGATATGCCACCTGCGTGCATAGGGTAACCGAAAAACCCCTAGTATCCGAGTTTTTGATAGGCAAATTTGACCCCTTTTCGTATGGTTTTACAACTAGAAGAATATCCCAAAACCCCTATGACCCCTAGTATACATACGGAAAAGGGTAAAAAATCGCCCCCTCCCATTGACGCACGTGGTTTTGACAGGTTCCACAAGGTGACACCCCCTTGACATATGTGTCCTACATAATGCTTATATGAAGCTGACTGGAAGAGCCAGGAATACAAGAAGATGTTTTTTCCTTCAGAGATCCTCCTTCCTCATCAACATTGATAATTGTTTTCTCTAAATGTTTTAAACAAAGGATCTCATGAAGCAGTAGAACTTATCATCATCCTCAAATGTTATGGTCCACTTTCATTGCATTAGTGCGACACATGAAGCTGTACCCACTGAGAAAAAATCAAGTATGCAACCATCTAGAGGTCCTAGTTGCTTCTAGTTAGTTTATAAAGGAATATGTAGTTAGAGGGCCTGTTTTACTGTATGGTTCTGAAGTGTGGGGGCCTGCCATTAGTGCTAGTGCTTGGGAGAGTTTGGAGCGGGGGCAAAAGTCTTTTAGAGCATTGCACTACATGGTTTGCCCGTTAATTTGTCTGTGAGCCTTTGCGACATGCTTGCTAGTTCGATCCCGAGCTTTTGCAACAATATCTCAATGGGTTTTTTTCTCAAAAGATATGGGGACGCAGATTACTTTGGCCCAAGTGGCGGGTCATTATCATGCACACATAAATCCCACCTTGGCACTAGGGCCCCAAGCTTATTTGCTTGCTTCATTGTCCAGGGAACAAGCTTGTAGCTATTGCATCAATTCGCACGGGGTCCCTGCTGTCTCTGATTGAGACGGTAGATGGGAGCGACCAATTGCCGAAGCGAGACTATGTGCCACATTACCGGATTCAGGTTATTGAAGATGAAAGCCATACCCTTCACGAGTTGCCCTTTTGGGATAGTCCAATCATTTTTTTGACCTTAGCATTCCATTCCACGCTTCCACAACTTCTCAAAGCACTATCGTGCATGACTTGGCATTATACATACTTGAGGTTCTAGATAAACATACGCAATTCTTGAGCCCTCGGTAGTCATTATCTCCGCTTGTCTAGTATCATCATTACTGCAAAGGTTTTTCCCTTGAAAACCTTTCGAGGCAGGGGTTTTTTAATCCTAGTAGTAATGATTGTACTAGCCCATTGTATGGGTCCCATGACCTATTGGTCTCCGTGGACGTTAAAAAATCTATTCTATTCTATTCTATTCTATTCTATTCTATTCTATTCTATTCTATTCTATTCTATTCTATTAACACTTCAAAGCAAACTTCCCCGTCCATCCATGCCCAACTGAACTTCATCTTACTGATGAAGTAGCTTTGATACTTTTCTTTAAACTTCTCATCTCTTGTAAGTTCAATGTGAGGTTGGGAGTTTTTTTTGAGGCACTAGTTACCTGAGTAAAGCATAAATTCAAATTTGATTGTAAGGGTATAACGTGAGCCTCACTTTTGTCAATAATTACGTGACGGACATTCTTTAACAAGCTTCTTGGTCATCCAACCAGGCTCCTCAGATGCACCCACAGAAACATGCGAACTATACCTTGAACTTGACTCTGAGTGTGCAAGTAGTTCCATGGATGCATCGAGTGCAAGAGCATGATTATGTAATAGATCTTGGATGTTGCATATATATAAATATCATGTGGCATTTTTTGACACTGAAGAAGGCAACAGTATATCCAGCTTAGTGACAAGATAAATAATATATCTTTAATTTTTTTTTTACTTCCTCTAACTTCAAAACAGAACTAACAGCCTCAAAAGGGCACTAGGCAAATTTCCTAAACATGATCCTTGTTATAAATTGAAACAAACTTACTCGAAAACTAAATCTACTATGTCAAGTAGGTTTTTCTCTGTAAAATTTAGGAACTGAACTGCAAGATCTTCAAAACTAGAACTAATCCTTTCCTAGGACATTGTTGGCAAAAGTTAGGACTTCTCGATGCAGGAACGTCAATGCTCTAGTATCTAGAGCCAAAATTTCTAGATATTGCAATTCTCAAAAATATACACGTGTCAAGCGAAGTGCCCAAGGACACAAGCCCGGTCCCCATAGATCCATGACCTTTTGAAGATATGATCCTAGCATCAATCCCAAGGTCGTGCTCATCATCTCATATAGTGAGTGGCTGGGCCTGACCAGCTCAGCATAGCGTGCTCGAATTGGATCATACGCAGGACAGCTTCGATGGGTGTGGCATTCACCTTCTACTGCTCCTACTTGGGCAACGTTGACAAAATCACCCGGTATGAGCTCCTCAATCCATCTCCCCATCTCAATTTGGAGGTGGTGTGCACGTGCAAATTGAGGCAATGTGTCCGCTTTTTCATGGGCGATGGGTGTGCAAGTATCGTGGCCCCGCCTGCTCCAACATATCATAAATCTATGCGAAAACAAGATAAATACGCGAAGGATACACAAGAAATACGGAAGAAATATGCCAGGTCGGCAAAAAATCTGATATATGATGAAGAAACAAGAATATAATGGTCCGAAGGCAAGCAGAAACATGAGATTAGATGCCTAGAAGGCTCAAGGCCAGGTGTGTTGGAATGGTTCGACAAGAAGGAGGCACTCTATATATGTCTAGGACAGTGGTTAGGATCGTGCCACTCCAATAGATGAGATCTTTGTCGTACATGCATGTAGGTTCGTGAATATTTTAGAACCTGTTGGAAACATCCATGTATATGAAAACAAATGTGAGGAAATGTCTTCAACAAGTGTTGGTAGCGTACTTGGCGAAGTCTTAATGCATGCATGTCACTTGGTTATAGTGCACTGCTTGCCACGTAGCCTTAATGCACACTTGCCACTTAGCTACTATGCATGCGGGCCACTTGACTATCATGCATAATTCTATAATAAGCCTCATGTATACAACGGTAGTGTGTTTGCTGAAGTTTAGACTGTGCATCAAGGGGTCATGTCTTCAAGTCCTCCAGTGATATATGATATGGCACCTATTTTATGTACATATCTGTTATATATATACAATTATATAAGCTGCCCCCTTATACATAGACGCCGTGGTGTCGCCGTCTGGACGGTCCAGATTTGAGATCTGACGGTCCTGGAGGAGCCACCTCAATTCATCCCAAGCACCCCCTTATAATAGTGTGGTGTCGCCATCTTGACCGTTCTTTAAGATTGACGACCCAGATGAAGCCACGTCAATCCAGCCCAACAGCCCCCTTAATTGGGGCTTTTGATCTAGACGTTGAATGTCGTTGGAGCAATGGCCTAGATTTAGCCGCATATATTAAATGCAATTAATGCCATATGATGAGGTGGTCCCGGGTTAATACCATGTAACGACTTTCCGAGGCCAATTAATATCTGCATGTTTGGGTTTTAAATTATCTAATTAAAATCTACACTTTCAATCTTTTCGCCAAAGACAGCGGCGGCTCCATTCCTGCGACTCCTCTTCTATCTCGACTCTTCTATCCGAAGGGTGGATAAAGAAAATAAAGAAAAATGTGGATTGTGGAATAGCGGTAGCGAATCAAATTCTTTGCTTTCGATATACTTTGAGGATCCGCTCATTTTTCATGGATCATTTTCGAGAATCCAAATAGTGATCGGCATAAATCTCTGCCCGATCCATCTACGTAGTTGTTGTTGTGGATAATCTTCCTTTTTAGCAATCAATCAATCGGTAGTCGCCAAACGGGGTAGGTTTTTTGGCAAAATATCATCGATTCCGCAATTTTGTAGTCGCGGTACTCGTCATTCTAGATCTTATGCACATTTGGGCTTGATTCTCTTTTGAACTGCCAAAGATGTCATGATTGGCCGGATCTGGGGAGGTATTGGGTAGCCTCTTGTGCAAGCCGATGATTTTTGGTCGCTTCACCACAAGGGTCTTTTTAGATTTTGAGTCGAAGAAGCAACTTGTGTTGGCAATGTTACCGTAAGCGCAAGATGATCATGATGGTCGCCAAGAGCTTATGATTCGGAGATCACGGTACGCTTCTGATTCCTTTGAACAGCTTGCATATGCGTATTGTGATATCTTTAGCGAGGTGGGCTTTGTGTTGAATTTACAACAGAAGAAAGAATGCACTTTTATTGCATGCCCGGATTTAATCACCGATGTTTTTCCAAACCCTGGTAAGCATCTTTACTTAGTAAATTAATGGAAAAGAAATGACAGCCATAACCATGAATTGAGCAATAATATATTCTTCAATTGTGTGTGTCTCATTATTTGATAGTCTCGCTATTAAAATCCAGAGGAACAAGGGCTAGAATACTTTTTTTGGCAAACTAGAAATAAATGGAAGATCTAGAGTAGGCAAAATGGGCAACAGTCTTTTTCTTGCTTTTTGGAACATCAGGGTGAATATTTCGTAAATGGATACTTCTAGTGTTGGGTGGTTTGACCTGTTCATGTGAACCGATATGCTTTTACAAGTGTGAATTCTCACGACATTTTGCACATATATTTGTTCCGGGGATGGTGTGTAAATCCCGCCATCTTACATACTTCAAGTTTTGTGGGCGGTTAGTTGCAGCGGCTTTAATGCATAAAGTGCACATTGATGTCCGATTTTTCATTGCCTTCTTTAAACGGCTTGTCGGGCGTTCATGTGACTTGGGAAGATTCAAAAGATGGATCCAGGAGATATCGATTGGATGCATTGTGCCTTACTTTTGTTTGTGGGGTTGAATATTTAGGATCTCACAAAATTATTGAGCTTTGTCCGGTGGGAAAGATATTTTTGTCAATAGTAGTGTAGGAAGACTTTGTGGAATTATTGGTTAACGGCGTCTAGTGACATCGATCCAGAACAAATAAGTTCCTTCAAAGCAGGGCTTTTCGACTTGCTCATTAATTTGGAATAGAGCGGTTTCTTGGAGGCTTGGAGTTGGACCTTGAAGATGTCGACTGATTTTGTACGGTAAGGAGCATGAAATTTCGTAGATGATTGGAAACGCCACACGAGAAATATCATGAGTACACTAGCATGGACGACCATATCCAACGGTTCGGAAGGTGAGTACCCGGACATGCCATTCCAGTCGCTAAGTTATAAAAAAAAATTGTAGTAATATTTGACAATTAATCCTTGATCTTTTTATTTATTATAATGCTTTTTAGTTACTAACCTCTCCCCTATACTTTGCGGTAGTAGAAGAAATGTTCGCTTTCGCCGGTTTGCGCACTTACACGGAAGGTTTTGCGTGCTTCAAGGTCAAATTTCATATCCACGGGGGCTATGGTGAATCTCGTTGTCTACCAACCGCACATACATGCTTTTTTCGATTGATTTTGCCAACATATCCCGGCTTGGTGTAATGCATGAATGCTTACATGATATTACCGAAGCCCACGTAAGTGAAGGGTTTGGCTTTTGCCTAGTCGTAAAAAGCAAAATCGCCTTCAAGCATCTTTTAGAAATCAATGTACATCTTTGCTTTTATCTGGATTACACTTTTGCATCACCTAAGACCGAAAGTCAATTTTGTAAAGATTTGATTGAAGAGGTGTTTTGTGAGGATACATGTGAATAATGATAGTACCTACAATGAGTACTCTTATTTTTTAAATTGCAGCAGGCGTCCTTTTCTACTAACATATTATTATCTGCAAATACACAATGTGATATTTCGTGTCATCTTTTTTCGGTGAACCCAAAGATATATCCGTGATATTTATCTTGCAAAGCACCATAAGTCCTTTTGGTTAAAAGCTCTTGGAGCACATGTCATTTTTTACAAGCATATGCAAATAGGCAAACTACACAATGTGCCTTCTCTTTTAAAGGAGCATTATTTTGGGAGCCGGAGCTGTATTAGCATCTCTTGGAAATAAGTTAGCATCTGTGAACTGGCGAATAACTCAATGCCGCGAATAACTGAATAGGCATTGACACTTTGCTTAAAAGCCCATTATTTTTTCTCTTATAAAACTTCATTTTTTTTGCCAGACAATCATAGGGATTGTGAAGTTAGACTGCAACTCAGCATGTGTAGATGGGTTGTAAAAGACTCTAAAGACAATGAGGTGATGTCTTATGTCTTCTATTTTTTAAGATTTATCATTGACTTTGATCTCACTTGTCGTTTTAGATTTGGAAGCAAAGGGCTATGGCAATTTTTGGTGTATGTTAATTTGGTGGTCTCACCGAGCTATGAACACCGTTGTTCCCTCCATTTGGCGCTTGTTCATTAAAAAAGAAGTGCACGCCGAACATGAAGGATTTTCAAAGCTTCGTGCACAAAAGTTTTATAAGGTATGCCATTGAATTTAAGATTTTTTTTGGGTTTCTTTGCTGCCAAATTCTTTGGTTTTAGAAGAATGCAACAAGAGGGGAAATAATGAGTTGTTCGAACTAAACTCAACCCCAGCCACATGGTACAATTTTGATAACAATAGGGATGCGTGCAAAGTGAGCTTAGCTCTTTTTCCTTAAGTAGTGTTTGCAATTTGAAAATGAGCATTGTTCATGACTTGCGTGATTATGGAGATTGAAGGGGAAGGGAAGATCATTTGCTTGATGTACTTTTGTTTTCATATGACATTGCAATGGATAATTTACCGATGACAAGTTGATTTTTACAAGGCATGATGGTTCATGGTTTTGAAGCAAAAAGAAAAGGCATGCTCGCTACTTTGGTGGTTCGAGAAGGATTGCTATCGCCAAAGATTTCCTATCAAAGATCATTTTTCATTTGTCTTATTGATGGGTCGCACAAGACATAGGTATATTCTTTTTCTTGATCCGAATGCAAGGTCTTAAGTTTATTCATTTGTGTTCATTTTTGTCTTCAAGTTTGCTTGTGATGATTTTTTGGTGCAATATGTTTGCAAAGATGTCCTTTTGGAAAAATGCATTTGACGTTTCTTTACAAAATGATATTATCTACAAGGGTTTAGATATGTCAAAGAAAGACATACTTACCCCATTTTCGTAGTTTTGGACGGGCATAATATGCGACTTCATACTGTGTGTTTTGTCGAAAGTAATGCCTTGCAAAACTGGTCTAATCCAACATGCTTGAAATATGAACATCCATGTTCCTTTGATGCCTAATGATTGGGGCAAGATTGCAGCTTATTTGTAACATGTAAAGTGGTGTTATCAACATAAGTTTTAATGTTGCAACAATGCAACTCTTATTTCCTTTTCCAAGCAAAAAAATTAGTGTTTGTCTGTATGAAGTGAGCTTTTAGTGATGGTTATTGTTTTATGATGTAAGCTACATGGGCATTGCATGCCATGTGCAACTTCCACTTTCGATGTGTGTAATGCTGCTTCAAACTGTCAAATAAAATTGTTTGACAATGACATGGTTTTGGACCCGTGCCTGGACCCATGGTTTTGTGGTGTTGTCCTGACATGAAGACTTGTAGTAGGACATAATAGGTCCCGTAAACCATGTCATTCAAGATTAACAACTAACATACCCATTGATAGTACAAAACTTGTATATCCACTTTCGATGTGTGTAATCTTTGCTTCAAACTCACAAATAAAATTGTTTGACAATGACATGGTTTTGGACCCCTGCCTGGACCCATGGTTTTGTGGTGTTGTCCTGACATGAAGACTTGTAGTAGGACATAATAGGTTCCGTAAACCATGTCATTCAAGATTAACGGCTAACATACCCATTGATAGTACAAAAACTTGTATATCACTAATATATATACACGTATTAGATGTGTGTTTTGTCATCCCATGGGCATGTTCATAGAGATTCATCCCAAACCGGCCCAATCACCGGAATGAAAGGCTGAGGATAATGCCACCTCATTGAGGTGCATGGATGGCCATGATGGGCATGCATGGGGCATGCACCACATCCCCGAACCGCTGGATCGAAGGGGAGAATAAATCCTAGCCCTTGATTTTTGTGAAGAAGGTGTAAGGAAGATGCCAAAAAAAAAAAAAAAGTTGGTGCAAAGCAGATCTCAAACCGTTAGATTAAAAGATGAGCATAAATCCTAGCCATTAACTTTTTAATATTAAATTGATTTTTTTTCTTTTTAAAGGAGGTGAGGTGGCACCCTTATTAATAAAAAGGCACCCTCATTAATAAAAAGGTAGTGAGATATTTATGAATGGACTCTAGGAAGCTTCCTTATATTTAATCGCCTTCAAGGCCCGTAGCTTATGCAAAGAGAGGGGTCTGATTAAGGTGGGCCTACGTTGGTTTCCTCTCACGATCTTCCAAAAGAGTGGTGCTTTGGCACTATTTTGTTGCAGCTTGAGCCAACGTGATCGAATACTCGTAATCTTCTTGGAATCTTCGAAGTTTCAAGGAATCTATGGTAACTTGAGGAATATAGGAGAATCTTCGAAGTTTCAAGGAATCTATGGTAACTTGAGGGAATATAGGAGAATCTTCATAGTCTAGAGGAACCTTGAAGCATTCTTTGGAATCTATGGGAATCTTTAGAGAATCTTTTAGGGAATCTCAAACAAATCTTTGGGAATCTAGGACAATCTAGAGGAATCTTCATGAAATCTTTAAGAATTATGGGAATCTAGATGGAATCTTAGAGAATCTTGGAGAATCTTAATAAAATCTAGGAATCTCAGAGGATCTTAGAATCTAGAGGAATCTTTGTAGAACTTTAAGGAATCTAAGAGAATCTTTAGGAATCTAGGGAATCTTCTTAAACTTTTGAGAATCTAAGGAATCTCGATGGAATCTTAGAGAATCTAGGAGAATCTTCATAGAATCTTGGGTAATCTAGGGAAATCTTCATAGAATCTTGGGGAACCTAGAGGAATCTTTAGAATCTTGGAAAACCTAAGAGAATCTACATGGAATCATGGAAAATATAGAGAGGAATCTTTGGATAATCTTTGAAAAATGTGGGGAATCTCAAGAGAATCTTAGGAAATCTAGGGGAATCTAAGGAAATGTTTATAAAATCTTTGAGAATCCAGAGGAATCTTGATAGAATCTTGGAGAATCTTCATAAAATCTACAGGAATTAAAGAGAATCTACATAGAATATTGCAGAATCTAAAGGAACCTTGAGATAGTCTTCAGAAATGTAGGGGAATCTTTATAAAATCTTAAGAATCTAAGGGAATCTTTCACACTAGTGTGTTTTGGAGGGGAATCTTTAATGCTGAGCATGTTTTCATGGAATCTTGGAGAATCTAGGTGAATCTTCGTAGAATCAAAAGGAATCTAGGGGAATTTTCATAGAATCTCTGAGAAACTAAAGGAATCTTGATAGAATCTTAAGAATCTAAGGTAATCTTCATAGAATCTAAGGGAATATAGAAAAATCTTAGGGAATTCAAGACAACCTTAATAATATCTCAAGGGATCAAGAAAATCTTGGAGAAATCCAAGTAAAATTTTGTGTTGCGTCATCTTTTGCAGGCCCTAAACTTAACAATTTCTTGTATATATCTATATATATATATATATATATATATATATATATATATATATATATATATATATATATATATATATATATATATATATATATATATATATATATATATATATATATATATATATATATATATATATATATATATATATATATATATATATATATATATATATATATATATATACAATTATATTGAGTCTACCAACATGGTGTAGAGATTGATCTCATTTCATCCATCTTCGAGATGGCCGGGCCCGGTGCTGATACCACCTAGTAACACCCCAAGCATCCCCCGATTTGGGGCTTTTAATCCGGGACCATCGGATTTGGGATTTGATCTAGGCCATCCATAAAAAAAAAATTAATGATATTAAATGCCACCACCCTTATTTGGGGCTTTTTGATCTAAACCGGCCCATCGTCCATCACCGGACGGCCCACAACAAAGCCCCAAATTAAATTCTTTTCTTCTCGCCGCCGAGGTGAGCTCCAAACTTGGATTTCTTCCATTAATGCGTGTTATGGCAAAGAATGTGGAGCGCCATTCGAGTTTAAACTTTATTCGGCGATGGCTCCTCCTTTCCATTCTTAGACTAAAAGATTCACTCCACTTTCAGTAGCATTGTTGCCAAAGCTTACCCATGGTACATTTTCGTTCAAAATTTTGGGTTTTTCTCACATCTGGCGTGTCATTTCTTTAATGGGGCGTATTCGCAATGGCAACACATCCAAAGGCCCGGCCAGGGCATTTTCGTGCTCTCGATTTTGCATTAAAAATCAAGCCGGGGAAATTTTTGCATGCGGGCATTCTTTTCATCCGATGGGTTATGCGAGGGCAAGGGAATATTTGATCCCATCATTAAGCATTATGGAGCTCCGTAAACCTTAAGTGGAGAACGAAATGTAGCCGGATCAGGGTAAAAACTTTCTGTATACATAGCATTCCGCCAAAAATGCATCTTTGGAGTTAAATTTCTCCATTACCTAGGTTTTAGCGGTGATATGGTTCGTGTACTCGAGATTCCGTTAAACTCGGGTTGCATCGTTCCATTTTTATGTTTTTGCTTCATGCGGCGGTCGTTGCCAATTTAACAAAATCTATAAGAACATGATTTCCATTAGTACCATTATCTTGCTAATTTGTTACCATTGGAGGTCTTTGGAAGGAGGCATCTGGGGCTTCTTTTCTTGGATACCCATTGTTTAATCTTCTTGGAGTTGTTTAGAAGAGGGGATGGATGCACTTTCGGGATCTCGCATGCACATACGGTTGGATATTATCGAAGTTATTTGGATCAGGTCAAAAATGGATCGGCCTACAGTTGGATTTGGGATCGCCTTTTTTGCTCATGCCAACATGGCGAATGTATCCGAAACTTTGGGATGAGAGTAAAGGCATCTACGAGATGACAATTGTGGGAACAACCGTTTTTTGTTCATGCACAAGGGAGTGAAAGCTAATATACACAACCCACCATCGCGTATGTTTCGCTTTTGCATCTATAACATTTTTCTTCACAAAATAATTGTTTTAACATAACCGGATTGATTTTGAAGGTTTCAGAAGAATTGCCAAATTCAGTTATCATGTAGATCAAGCGTCAGCTTCAAATTAAGATGAAGTTTTGTGATTGATTGGCAACCGGTTAAAAGCGCATTTTTTATTTCTCATAGGAGGACAAAAGTTTTTAACGTGTTACAAGAGCCTTTCTTTGACATTGATTGTGTTGTAATTAGAACCATATTAGATGTTACTGTTCCGCATTTGTAACCCTGCTTTCGATCCTAAATTGATGGAAGAATATGAACTTTTTTCGGTCTCTCGTTTTTAGGCGGTATAAATTCGCCTATAACAAAGTAGTCTTTTCGAGGAAAGGAGAACACAAGATATCAGTCTTTGTTTTGGTAATGTGGCGTGATTTTCATATGTGTTTTATGCTTAATCGGCTACCGCTAATTGATAAATCCTTGACATTGGATGTGATGAAATGATTTATCATATATGGGATAAATGTTGAAGCTGGAGTCTACTGCTTTTGTAAACATTCTAATCTTGCTTACATTATTTACGCCTTTTGAGAATCACGTTTTCCAATTTAGCAAACTGTGTATTCGCGCACTTTTGACTTAATATGGCATGTTCAAAGGTATATGGAAAGAAAGTGTGGGCTATGTTTTCCCTCGAAAGTGATTATGCTAGATAAGCTGGCGGGGTTGCAGCTTGTTGTTGGATTAGCAAATGTTGAAACACGACTCCTATTAGGTAGAGCCGCCAATTATCGCGCAAATGAGTGATGAAACGCTTAACGTCCATTGTACTTTGGACTATCCATATCGAATTCCTTTTTTCTTCCCTTTGGGAGATAGATTAGAGATGTTATTTTTACATCAAACACTTTTGTTGTTCTTGCACATACGGAGCTGCAATTCGAATTTGCTTGTTGGGCCCGTGAATCAACTCAAAACCTTTAGGATCTTTATGCAGCGGAAATTTATCGGAGGTATGATCTATAATAGGGATCCATTTGTTGATAGCTAGGTTAGGCATTTGTTGAAGGCTTTTTCCCTTTGATTTTTGCGCGTTAATCTGAGAAAACAATCTAGCGCTATGATAAATGACGCATCGTTTGCGGAAACTAGTTGTTAGAGATCCGCTAGTAGAGGCGGATTTGTGGCATTATCGGTTGGATTGTGCTAGTGATATGTAGATCCAATTTTTCGTTTTATGGCGAGGGTTCAAGGTGGGTTTATTTTCATGGAGGTACCGGTCGATTTTGCATTACATCAAGATTTCGAGACTCTTTTCTAGAAAGATCGTTTGATTATGACTGTGTTGTTCGCGGAGTAAAAGTTAATTCGGCCGTTGTTATTGCATTACCTTTACAAAAACTATATGGATTTAGGAAATTCGGGCTTTGGTTTTGAGAAGCCGTTTATAGAGAGAGAAGGGACACAAAGCGGTCGACTAAACTATATTGTCAATTCATTGCGGGAGAAGCTCTTCGATTCACTCTGCTTCTTCTTTCATTCGTCATTAACCTGTGATAATGTTTCTTCTTCTTTGCGGCTTTGTGAGAATAACTACTCCGGAGCATGCGGCATGTATATGTCTCGTGGTAGATTATTTTGGTCATACTGATTGGATCAATATGCTCCTATACACTTCATCTTTCTTCGAATTATGTAATCATCCACCTTAAAAGTTCCTACGATTACTGTTCCATTTATCTTCTCGCGGGAAGGTCGGACAAGTGCATTTGTTGATCGGATTTTATTAATCTAAGCTTGCTTTCGTGTTTTAATTTGATTATTTGACAAATTACATAGAAGCGTTATTTGCATGCAAGATAAGCGACAACTTGTTCCTAGCAATGGATCCATTGATCAAAAAATCGCGATTTGTATGTTCATGTTTTTCATCCTCTTTAGTAATCCATCAGTATGGATTTATTGTATCTAAGGTTGATCTTTACTCGCGATGACCCACGAAGAGGTATGTTTTTCCCGAGGCAACCTTGTTTCGTTCGTTACTATCATGAATGTACCAATGAGGAGTTGACATGGCGGACCCCAATCCTCCTGTTATTTCTAAGTCGGAGCGTTGTTTGTGGTTTTGCCATGGCAAAAAAAGTGGCCAAAACAATTTCACTTGGGGAAAGTGGGGGGCAATAGCAAGGGGGAAGTTTTTGGTAAGTTAAAGACTTTAAGCTATTAAATTTTTGCGGTGTATGCTTTTTTAAGCTAATAAATTTTAGGAAAGTATGCTATTTGATCTCTTGCGATTCTTCACAAAAACATTTGGAAGTAAAGCAGTGAAAAGTTTTCATGTCATTGTTACTTACAGGTTTTCCTTTAAATTTAGGACATTCTAGAAATGATCGTGGAGAAATTTTTGAGTGGGGCTTTAGAGTCTTGACCACTGAGGCTCAATCTGATCGGTTAGCAATTTCTTTTATCATTTACATTTGCTTCGATCGGTTGAAGGCCGATTATAGTCTTTGCATGCAACATTTCGTGATTCTCGGTACGCGGTGGCTTGAATCTCATCCATTGGGTTGTAAATTTTATTCCTTGCAAAATCATGAAGCTAGAAGCCATTGTTGGCGTGGCATAAATCATGCTAGTGGATTGTTTTGCTATTTTCCCGGGTTTATAATGCGTTTGTTTTTGCAGGTTATAGGTGCTCTCTTAGGCTGCGGTAATTGTTTGTTGAACCATCATTTGATCGCTAGGGTCTTCTTGTGCATTGCTTTTATGCAGCTTTGGTCGATTTTTGCAAGTATAGTGCGGAGAATGTCCGTGTTTTAAAGCTGATATGTCCCTAAAGGAGCTTGCCAAATTTGGGATTTGCTCATAGCATCCAAAGCGCTTCGGTCTTAGATAATTTGAATCTTCCTTTAAAATAAAATAGGTTTTGCAAGTTTCATGTCTATTTTGCTTAAGGGAGATAGAATAAATCGTCACCAATAAGATTTGTTGAAAGAGTCGAGATCTTAGAGCTTTTCAGAAACCAATTACGTTTTTGTGTATGGCGAGAGGTGTCATCTTAGATCTGACTTTACTTTGAAACAATCGAAGATCTTCCAAGGTTAAGAAAGCCTCATTTATGACTTACTTCAATTGGTTATTGAGTTTGTCTTGCTTCCGAAATCGATATGCTCATATCGGATATTTAAAGCTATTCGGATGGGTAAGCCCCACATGTGTTCTCAATTGTGGCCAAGATGCACCGAAGGCAAGTCATGAAGATAGTATTCCATCATTTTCCCGAAACCATATGGCGGTTTATCAAACTTTTAGCGCATCAATTTCAATGCCCGATGGCTCGAAGCGGCATTCGGACATGGAAAAATGTCGAGCATTATTTCCGTGTATTTGTAATACCCATAAAGATGAGATGCACTAAGTTTTGCACTTCGTGCATGATCTATGAAGAGTTAGCGGCGAGGCATGGTTAAATGTTTGTATGGGACACATACATGGATTGCCATGCTTAATTCGCCAAAAATGAAACAAAATTAAGCATGTGTTTCTAGTAGAGTTAGGCACATGAAACCAAAATGAGATATAGCAACTGCAATGTTTGATGTCTTTCAATAAGTGTCATACTTCTGCAGGACATGCAAAGAGAATTCGCCATTATTGAGGGAGATTGCCTCGCTGACCATGCATGCTTTTTGGTAATCGTTAAGCGATTTGCACAGCCCCTTATAATTGCCGGGTCAATGGATCATGCAGTTGTATGCTATTTTGCAAGAGCGTTCTTCAGTATTGGGGATCCCATTCAGGTCAGATATACTTGAACATTTTCGTGAGATATCCCGATGTGGACTCGAGGAAAATGATGTCTCAACCAAAATTCTAATGAACAAATTACTATCATAAATATTTCGAAATGATGAGCTCTCATTTGGGCGTGAAGAGGATAAGTTTAGCTGGAGGCCTCAACCCTCTATTGCTTCTTTTTTGGGCTTCATTGCATAGTTGTCGTAATAACACTCTGAATCATTTTTTGCAAAATGATGACTAGTTTGAGTGATGCAAGGATCTACATTAAATTTCACGAAGTTCTTTTCTTCTTCCGCTTAACGCTCAATATTTATATGGATATGGAAAGCCTTCAAACTCATTCCATAAAACGTGCTTCTAGGATTCACGTTATATATCTTAAATGCCGATGTGTTCCATATGTATTGTTTCAACATTTTAGTGTTCGGGCTTTTACTCCACATCTCGTAGAGTTCAATAGGCTTTCATTGAACTATGCACATGATGGAACCACGCGCTTCATTTTCGTTGTTACCTTTGGGACAAAGGACTTTTGATTGAGATTATTAGATGTTGTGGGCAACAAGCAAATATCATGCAAATACCATTCTGCATGCTAGAGACAACGAACCTTTTGTCATCACAATTTGATAGGAGCTGTATTTTACAAACATGTGAGTTCCCTCTATGCATGCAACTTTGCAACAATTTACCATTTTACTTTGGACATCGTTGCTTTGGAGGTTCTTTGGCATTGGAAGATGAGTCTTGAACATATTGTTGATTTTTGCCTTTCTTGCTGATTTTTGTGCAATGTCTTAATGTTTGCAAATCCAATGTTTCAGAAACGCAACAATAGGACAGATCAACAAAGCATGTTCTATAATGTTTTGCAAGATTTTGCACAAGCTCCAAAATTGTGAAGGTCACAAAGATTTTGGGAATTGCAATGTCATACATGTTCGGACCACCAAATCATTGCCTATGACCAAATGTTTGTTTGCTTCAACTTTTCAAAAAACATGCTCGTAAGTTTTTGCCGAGGTTATGTTGTGCCTTATTTTGGAATATATTAGCGGTATGCCCAATCAATGCCATAGTTAATTTTGGAAATCCATTTCTTGGTGTAAATATTTTGTTTTATATTTGGCATGTTCATGATGATGAATCATTTTTGCAGCCATAATCGGTTTGACCTAGATTGTCGTCTTCTATTTTTCTTGAATGATAACATTACATGAATTGTTTTGCGTGTGACTTCTCCCGATGAATTTCATTTATTACAACCGATAGGGACTTCAAGATTCTGCATATCGTCCTGAATGTTAAATTTGTCTCTTATTTTCGTTTTGTCCAGGGCATACAAAGTATGCCTTAAGCATCTTACAAGATATTTAGTGCAAATAAATCCCATGCTTCTTTAAACTCAAGTAAAATGTGGTAAAATATGCAAGAATTGGCGAAATGTAAGTGCATAAATTAAAATGGACCTTGTTAAAGGACCCTCTACTTTAACATCTTGATTATTGTTCATGCACCTTGGTGTTATTCGGATATACAATGCTCAATGTAGCTTTGTCTCTTTGCCTTGCATTTATAGGAAGTTATTCGAGTATCCTCCTCATCTCTTATCACTCCTCATCTATAACAGGAGGTGATGCATGCTAAAGGAGATAACGTGCATGTAATTGTATATGCTAAAATAAGTATCCCAAATTGACTTCTCCACTTCCACCTTAGCCGGATAAGATCCCGGCTTTCATATAGGAAGCTAATTTGGCTTATGGCTTTGTTGCTTACCAAACAATGTAGATTTTTGAAATAAGCAATATAAGATCTTTATGCATGTGTGTTCTGTTCTTCAATTAGTTTAATTTATTTGGAGAATCTTTTAGTTAGGTATTTTTTATCATTATTATTCACCGTAATTTGATAATTATATTTTTACAAGAACATTTTTTTCTAGATTCGACTTTGGGATTACTTTCGGAGGGCGGCTTTGCCACATACTTTTGATGTGGCAAACGTGGTCGATCTAACACTTTTTCTGCATGTATGTCTTGCTTATTTGGACTAATGGGCGTAATGAGGCAGGATGGATGGTCTTGTTGGTGGGAGTTCATTACGTCTAGAGTCCCATCTTGATTTTTAGGAATTGCTACAAGTCGGATGGAACATTTATTTGCAACAATCATTGGGGGTACATATTCTATCCCTAGAAAAAAAAGTGGTCTTTTATTTTATTTTGGAAACTTAGGTTGTAGTCGAATTTTGTGTAGTTAAACTTCCCGTAATTCATTCTCAGATTCGATTTTCAATTCTTTAAGTGGAAGTGAAACCATTTGGACACTTCTCCCTCTGCTGTCTTTACAAATGAATGGAGCCCAGGGCTGTCTTTAGATATGAAGCTTTTCGGGTCTCATTTTGGATGCGAGCATCGGAATCTAAATATAATATGGTTTTAAGTAGTGTATGCGTTATCATCTTGTGTTCTTGCCAATTCCGGAGAATTTAACTATTTTCACCTTCTCGGAAATCCTCGTATGGTATAGCTATTATACTAGTAGTCTTTGAGACATTTTTGAATCTTTTCGGTTATTTTGATTAATTTGAGATGAGTCTGGAGTTTTATGGAGTTCTCGCTACTCGATGTGATATTGGAACAAAGAAACTATGTTTATGAATGTAATATTTCTTCACACTAAGATGATGCATATGGTTCTCGGACAATTATTTTAGAAGAAAAAATTTGTCCAACTAGTTGGAGATTTGAAACAATGGTCATTGACAATTTTGGGCACCCCTTGTGCTTGGTGATCCCTTTGTTTTTGTGTATTTGGAATTTTGTTGGATCGAAAGCACAATGAGCTTTGGATTGTGGCGTTTTGTCATTATCTTCCCCACCATCTTACACTCTAATAATGAATGAAAAATTGTTTCATTGTTAATCAACTGAGACAGAGAGAGCGAGAGCACTCGATATTTAGTTTGTTCAAATTGAGGTAGCTACATCGTTGTTTTGAATACCGCGTTGCAATTTTAACTTTGCAAAAACTTGATTTGGGCAACCGGTAGTAAATGCACGATCGACAATTCCACTCAAAACATTTTGCAAACTAAAATAATGTTGAAAGATTTGCAATCAACATAAAATCATTTTGCTTTGGGCCTTGGTTTGCACTCTCGATTGGAAGCTCGGAATATAAAAAGGAGCAAAATACCCTTCTTGCTTCCATGGTGCTTACGGATCTAGCATGAGGGTGGCGTGACGCCGAAAGGCCACATGATAAGCCCTGACCTCTCAATTGTATACTTTTGTCCTTTAGGGAAGATTTTGACAGTGGATGCAAGAAGAGTTGTAACTCTAAGCTATTGATCAGTCTTGAAGGGCTCGCACTTTGATAGCTCATTGAGTTGTGCAACCGTTGAATGAAAGTTAATCCAAGGCAAAAGCATACACCATCGTATGGATAAGACTATACCTACTTTAAATGTATTATCATTGCATAAAGTAGGTCCAGTTGTTGTAATTCTGCTTGCAGATGAACAAGAGGCTGTTATTCTTTCTTCAAAAGGGAGCCAATTTAGTAGCATATCCTTGTTATCCACCATTCACCCAATTCAAGTAACAATATTTTCTTAAGATGGGTTCAATGATTTTGAACCTGGATTTTTTGCATCCAACTCCAGAGAAATGTTGCATGATAATCGTTGGAACCTAGAACTTTCGCATCCAACTTCTATGCTATTTTTGAATTATGCAAATCAATCGGAGGTGAAGAGCTTCAAAATCATTCACAAAACCAAATAACTAAATAGATCAAGATGAAAATGGAAAAACCTTTCATTCAGGGGATATTAAGAGAAGTTATTTAGGGAAGCTCTTTTAGCAGAGTAAAATCCTTTGTTTAACATTTTCAATTGAAGAAATTATTTAGGGGAATTCTTTAAGCACATGGGATTCAATCACACATAAAGTTTTGGCATTAAACAATGACAAGATATTATGGATATTACAAAGACCACACCAATCAACCCCAAAACAAAAGGAAGAAGCTGTTTACTTAAATCTATATAATGTTTGAATGCTTTATTATGCAACAAGATATACGTTTAGGGCCTATTCTATCAATACGGAGAGATGCAGTGTATGTGCAATGCTTTATTTTGTAGGCATTGGTGCCTTGCTATCTAATTTGGTCATTGACAACTTCTCGACAATATGTTGACACTTAAAAATACAAGTACAATGTCACGTCCATATTATGCAAAATCCAAATGGGAGAATACAAATAGCAAGTCGTATCATGAAGACATCCTACCGGGCTCTTCCACACCAAAGGTAAAAAGTTTTTTGTAGGTGTAAGATATCTACCAATCAATGCGCGTATTTAAATGGCAAATGGAAATCATACAATACTTATTGTATATATATATATATTTATGCTTGTTGGGGACCCTTATCTACGATATGAAACATTTGGCATACATTCATAATTTAAGTAGGTTGAAAGTGTGTATGGATGCATTTTCATTTGAAATTGTTTAATGAGATACACTTATGCTACCATAATTTAATTGTGGAATTGCAAAATTCCATGAATTTTTATTCGCGATCACTATCGTTGCATAGAGCAAATATTGTGAAAAAAAGAAAAAATGGTGCAAAACAGCGGGCCAAAAATGCTCTAAATTAGTGGTTTACGATGAGGTTTTTTGTATGCTAGGGTGAAGTCATCATTCGATTGTCAAATAGGAGGTATCACTTCATAGTACATGCTCGGAGGTGGGCGAACCCACTTGGATTATTGGGTATGGTGGGTGGCAAGGTCTATCAATTAATGATCCACAGTAGCACAAAATCTCTTCAGCTGTGCAAATTGCTATATCATCCTCTTCAAGTTTCTTGGGTTTTCTATAGCCGATCTAATTGATCCTTCTTTAGGTGGGAATGCCTGGAATATTACTAGATGATTTATCTACTATAAAGGTTTTAAATCCATAGTTTCTCTAATTACTATATTAGACGGTACCATGTCTGTTTGTTTTACTCGTTGTCATCTCTCATGAGGACGTTAATAGTGATTTCAACTCCACGGGTTTGGATAAAATAGAGTTTCAACTAGTAAAGAGAAATGTTCGTGCGTAATCTAGCATACTGCCATTTGCTAGCATGCCGTGCTGGCCAGTCCACCGAATATTAAGTCCTGGATGGAGAGACAATGGATGAAAAAGTTCTCATAAATAATGGTGAGCTTCTGACTGCAAGAAGTTGTAATAAACAATGGTGAGCCTCCCAC
Organism: Isoetes taiwanensis; assembly: GCA_021234155.1. Classification (NCBI taxonomy): domain Eukaryota; kingdom Viridiplantae; phylum Streptophyta; class Lycopodiopsida; order Isoetales; family Isoetaceae; genus Isoetes; species Isoetes taiwanensis. The sequence goes on along the minus strand of JAJEKV010000013.1, from coordinate 11,071,413 downwards.
CTCTACTTGGTGACTTCCACTATGATAATGACTTCTTTTAACTTAACATTAGACAACATGAAAGTCGAGCTATCCGACTCGACTTTGCTAGATAGGTTTTTTTGTACATTTGAGTTGTCTGGTTCGATATCACCAAATTGTCAAATTATTCTTGACATTCTGCAAATCGATCTTTGACTCTATTTTTGACTTTGGTTTATACATTTACCTCGACTCTTTTAATTTAATCAAATTTAGCTTTGCTTTTTATATTTGACCTTGCCCACTTAAGGTAACTTCAACTTTCAAAATTTTCTTGATAAACTCTTCATTGAGACTCTAACGAGTTGCCTTCCATTCACAAAACTTTCTTGACTGCTCTAAAGTTAGAATTCAAAAAAGAAAGGCAATAGCAATAAGCCCCTTAGTGTGATCTCCATTTAGTGGGGACTTTGATGAAGATACACTCCATGTATTTTGTCCCATAATCGGTGAAAGCCAAGGCAAAAAAGTATTAGAGTTATTATCTTCTGAGAACCAATTTAGTGGGCGCCAAATGGGGCCATATATGTCAAACATGGTTTGAGTCAATGTGCGAGTCCAAAGAGAATCACCCAATTCCGGCAATTTTGAATATTCCAAAAGGAGGTCCATTACTAGGAAACAAGTTTTTAACATGGCACTGGGAGCAACATTGGATGTTTTTATTCTATAGATGAAATAGTTCTAGTAAATAATGGTGAACTTCTAACGGCTAGAAGTTCTAATAAACAATGGTGAGCTTCATTGAATGGCTATCGGGCAAAGCATTTAGCTTCAAGCTTCATGATTTTAAACTAAATACTGAGACTCCCATTTGTGCGACATGGTTGAGATGATAAAATCTCAAACAAGAAGAACGTTAAAGACACTAATACTTCACCATGTGATGCCAATGAATTAATGGGTTATGATACTTAAATCCGACTTGAACAAACAAAATTGGGGGTTTACCTATGACTATATCTTAGAAAACGGTGACTAAGAAACTATATGAAACTATACGGCAATGTTGAACGACCCAACTTCCACTATGGATTCTTCTAACTTAATTTTTGACACTCAACTTTAGATACTAATATTTTTAAGCTTTGATTTTATTCCCAAATCTTCATAAACCATGGTAATAAACCCACTGATAGTACAAATACTTGTATATATATACACGTATTAGATGTGTGTTTTGTCATCCCATGCCCATGTTCATAGAGATTCATCCCAGCCGTCCAATCACGAAATGAAAGGCCAGGATAATGCCACCTCATTGAGGTGCATGGATGGCCATGATGGGCATGCATGGGCATGCATGGGAGCATGCAACACATCCCCAAACCGTTGGATCAAAAGAGGAGAATAAATCCTAGCCCTTGATTTTTGTGAAGAAGGTGCAAGGAAGGTGCCAAAAAAAAAAAAGTTGGTGCAGCAGATCTCAACCGTTAGATTAAAAGGTGAGCATAAATCCTAGCCATTAACTTTTTAATATTAAATTGATTTTTTTCTTTTAAAGGAGGTGAGGTGGCACCCTCATTAATAAAAAGACACCCTCATTAATAAAAAAAGGTAGTGAGGTGGCAAAGTATTTATGAATGGACTTTTAGGAAGCTTCCTTACGTTTTAATCGCCTTGAAGGCCCGTAGAAAACTGCGATGAGGGGTCGGATGAAGGTGGGGCCTACGCCGATTGGATTCCTCTCGTCGAGACCTTTCTAAGGAGTGGTGCTTTGGCACTATTTTGTCGCATTTGGAGCCAGCGTGATCGATGTGTGATTTTGTCATCCCATGGGTCATGTTCATAGAGATTGATCCTAGCCGTCAAATGACAAAATCAAGGGTTGTTATAATTCCACCTCATGTGATGCATGGATGGGCACGATGTGCACATGCATACATATGCACATACATGCATGGGCCATGCACCATGCACATGGGCCGTTAGATGGGGGAAGGTGAAATCTGGATCGTTCAAACTATAAGAGAGGAAGGTGACAAGAAGTTCCTATGCATGTGGTTAGGCATACATGTGCATGCAAGCATTTAAATATTGTAATCATGAGGTGTTAGTTGAGGTGGCATGTGCATTTATTTGCCACTATATCTTATCTATATTTAATATACAAGAAATTTATCGCGGCGGCCAAGGCCCCCGCGAACATTTCTCTTCGTCAACTCACTCATGCAGGGAAAATTTGTGTGACTTTGGAATGGTGCAAAAGTTCTTAAAATGTGATGATTGATATTTCTATAATATGGGAAGGCATTGCACTAGTAGACTATGGGGTATCCAACCTAAGAGCATGCATGTGGATCTAGCAAAAATAGCGAAACAAAAATAACGAAAATAATTCTAACAAGAGCTCGGATCATCTATGGTAGTATGTTTTTTATACATAGGGTAATATGACCTATTAAGCACTTCTTTAAGTATTTCGTGTCATGCCACTAGGTTATGAAGAAAGGCATCACATGAAAGTAAACCTTGAGTTCCAATGATTTATTTCATAAAATATTACCATGATGTGAAGCACATAAAAAGCCGCTGACAATGAAGTATTTTGATCCTTCAAAACATTCTTGATTAAAACTTTTCAATAACAGCCTTAACTATGCTATTTGTTTTTTGCAATGTTCACTTGTTTTGTGGCTTGGTGAACTTTGTGCCCGTTAGGATGAACATGTACTCCATTTCAGGAGGAAATACCTTCGATATAATCCAGTAGTCTATCGGCCAAAGGCATTCTTTATCATCCCCGAGTTTAGAATTTGTCTGCAGAGAGAAGTTGTTTGAACGAAATCGTGTGGCAAAGAGGGATGGCCTTGGCTGCTGAGGCAATGCACACGATAGTGGCACAGCTGCGGCCATGTCTTCCTATCCAATCCATTATTCATAAGGCTATAGTACACAGATCCATATATTTTTGATTTACTGTCGCACTTTTTTTTGTCTTGAACATAATAAAACACATAAACCCTAAAGAGCTATTCAAACTTAAAGATTTAAGCATTTTAAGCCATTTTGACAAAAATAGGTAGTATGTCATGAACTCGCTCACTCATTCGCCGTGCATATGCCGAGCGAGTCAAAAAAGGTGAGCATGATTGTTTAAAGAATATCGAAGACAATAGTCAAGGCCTCGGTACGCTCTAAGCAAGCAACAAAAATAAAAACTAGATCAGCTTTCAAGCCTTGTGCATCGGTTTATTTCCATGTTAATATTTCCAATAACATTCCTATGCACATGGCTTAATTGCAGCCCAAGCTTTGCCATTTAACCGTCAAAAGGGTTGGAATAGTATCGATCTGAAGATGCCTAATGTGTCAAAAATAACCTGGATTTCAGATTAAAAAAGTAGAACCACGGAAATAAAATCAATATAACAAATAATTGGAGGAAATACCGATTATGCGACTTGTTAATCACATTTTATGTTTCTATATATCCGCCCGGACAAAACATGATGATCCCAAGTATCCAATAACACCTGCATTCCACAATGCAACAAAGAAGATATGAATCAAATTTTTTCTTGCGACATGGATAACAAAACTCATATATGAACTCTTCTTACCACAAAGAATGCCCAATCCCATGCAAAACATCGCCAGATAGCCAAAATAGAAGCTTGTCCGAAAGAACCGACATTTTTGTTTTCATATAGTAATAATATATCGAATAAAGATAAACATATCTTCGCGATTGAGGCAATTTGAAAAGAACGATGTCCACCGCCAATGATAGTTCTCGGCATTCAAAAGAAATATTTTCGACTATTGTAAAAACGCGATAGTTACAATCATGAGTATCGGAAGACCAATAACGTGAATCCATACACATAATACACCTGCAAAAAGCAGGAAACATTTCATACAAAAGTAAGTTATAAATATGAATGTCACTATAATCTTTGAATTTCTGAATTGACGGATCGGCATGAAATTGAAACACTTGTTTAATATACCGTCTTGCGAAAGAACTCTTGGAACTTGCTCCAACATGGCGAGAATGTTTAACCGCAAATGAAAAAGATCCCGCTTCTTGATTGGTTTTCGGCGTTATTGAAAGATGACATCAAAATGGCTTTAAGAACGAGGGGGATATAATAGGGCAATCTATGAAGCAGTGGATTTAATCAAAAATTCTGTGAACCAAACGAAAGCAGGAAAAATAGAAAACAAAGAACCAAAATGAACAGATTGGGGATACTTGCATTCATCATTTTTATCATCCTGGGCATTCAAATTAGACAAATAGACGGCAACAATAGAGCCAAATCTGTTTCCTGTTGAATTAATTCCAGCCTTAGCTTTCAGCTCTCCACTACATCGATTTCAACTATTTATTGCTCCATTAACACAGATTTCGGATTTCTACAGTCTAAGCTTCCTCGAAGTTTGAAATCTGTAGTTTATGGCGAGCTATTTGCAATAGAAGTTATCAGAACTTGACGGATCACCTTGCAATAGAGGACTAAGAGGAGCTCAAGGCTGAGAGAAGAAGCCGTCCGCACGAAAATTTGCATGCATCCAGAACCCTAGAGCTGGCAAAAGAAGCTATGGCTAAGGTCTTAGTATTCCTTGATAAAAGAAAAAGTGGCATAAGAACAGACCTTAGCTATGGTCTACTTAGCAATCAAAAATGCAGGAGCCATACTGGCGAGAGGATTCATCATCTGGAGCTATCGCAGACCTTAGCTATGGCCGTGGGCGGATTTGTTCCCACGCTCACGGAACACGGCGGCGACCGCCAAGTTTCCATTTCAATCCGCTCTTCTCTTCTCGAAGAAACATAGCGCTGCCTTTTAAAATCTTTGAATTTGATATCGGCAAGCAAGGTGCCCGCCATGCTCGACGGAGGAGAATGATAAAAGAAAATGTGGCACAAGAGCGTGCACTTGAATTGCAGCGGAGAACCACGAAGAAAAAAAAAAGAATAAAAAAAAACACGATGTCGGCCTTTGCTCGAGGAACCGTAACCCAGAAATATTAGCTGTCGAAAAAATAAAAATTCGAAATTTGATGTATCATTATATATGGTTTGATAGATTTTGAGGTGGCATTGTAATTAATTTATGCATTTTTTGCCTTTTAATATAGAATATAAAAATCTTAATGTGAAACGTGGCAAGCATATCTTGCTTTCTTTTCAAGTTTTCTTTCAAACTTTAACCATGAGGACGAGCTTGATGTAACTACATGGCAACATTTTTTTCCTTTTATTATAGAAAAACCTTTGGAACGTGGCAAAGCTATATTTTGCTTTCTTTTCATGTTTTCTTTCGATCTTTAACCATGAGGACGAGCTTGATGTCATGTGAACTACGTGGCAACCTATTTGGTTTTCCTTCCACCACCCTTTTTTTTTCTAAACTAAGGGCGCCTAGAATCTTTGGAAAATTATTCCTTTCCTTCTTCTCTACGAAGTTCTAGCTTCGCACTCCATGAGCGTCCGCTAAAACTCTCGCACTAGGGGAATCTTCATAGAGTCTAAGCGAATCTAAGGAACCTTGGGAGAATCTTTGGAAACATAGGGGAATCTTATGAGAATCCTGGGGTATTCTTAAGGAACCTTAGGGAATCTAAGGAGATATAGGGGAATCTTAAGGGAATCTAGGGATTCTTAAACAAATTCATGTGAATCCCTGTAGAATAATGTGGAATCTTTGTAGGATCTTAGGAAATCCAAGAGAAACTTTGTAGAATTTTAGGGAATCTACGAGAAATGCACAGGGATCTAGGGATGTTTTTAGAATATTGGACAGTCTTAATAGAATGTTGGCAAAACTTGGGTTATACTTTCTAATGTGTGTACATTCGACTTCATACACTCCCTCATGGTACAAATACTTGTATATATATATAAGTATATAGGAATGACACTATCCCCCTTTTTCAACAATGAGTTCTACGAGTCACGATGCATGAATTGGGGCATGGCTTATCAGATGTTGGAAATCCCCTACAAATGTTGGAGCATTAGCAAGCAGGTTCTCAAGTCCGATAACTGGATGTGCAAACTATAACCCAACCAATCCACAAGTTAATAAAATTTGTTATGCATGATCTTTGAGTTCAAAACCTTGTACTCTGGACCACCACTGTGTTGAACTAGAGGTGGAGGAGGAACAACTTGACCTGGAATTGAGTTAGAAGCATAGGTCTCCAAAAGTGAGATGTGAAAGACTGGATGGTGATGCATATGTGAAGGGAGATCTTGAGACGAAAAGCAATGTCATTTATCAAGGAAGAAATCATGAATGAACCAAGCCTGGTTGCCTTTACATTATGTCGCAACAATTATACATGATCTCCAACAAAATTGGGTACCTTTGGGGAGGAATCGAGTCGATGATGATCTACAATCAATTTGTGTGTTGCGTGGGCATTGTGTAAATGGTGAGCAAGCTCAATTTGAGTTCCTCGAAATTAGACTAGACAATCCTCTGCTACTGCAGGGTTGCAAGAGACATTCTAAATGTTGAAACATAGTCTAGCGAGGATGATGACCTGTGTTGACACAGAAGGGAGTACACCTGGTAGAAAAATGTATCGAATTATTGTAAGCAAACTCTGCAAAATGCAAGAAATCAATCAAATCATCCCGTGAATAGTTGATGAAGTATTGATGGTATTGCTCAACATTTTATTGGTGCCTTATGTTTAACTCTCTCCTGGGAATGATAGCTCGAGGGGAGTTTACAAGATATCTTCAACAGCTTGAGCAAGTGCTTCTAAAACTTCACGATGAACTGCGGCCCACGATCACTAATAATATCATTTGGAAAACTATGATATCTGAATACTTTGCCCGTAATTAGATCTGTTGCATCCTTGCTGTGGATAGTTGTTGTACATATGGAACGAATGTGTCATCTTAGTACACCGATCCACCAGGTAAGAATGGTATCAAAACTTTTCGATGACGGAAGATTTGTGACATAGTCCAAGGAAATGAACTCCCATGACTCTTTGGAACCGCCGACGGGCTGCATTGTAGATGACACGCAAATTGGACCCTTCTTGGGCAATTTAAGATCCTATTCCTTGACCATTGAAGTCATACGACAGTTGTCTCGAAGTCAAGCTAGAGCGACACAATACTCTATTACCAGAAGGTGATGAACATGGGATTGACACCCGACTTCTGAATCAGGTCTACACATCGGCCATGAACCCACAACATCTTAGAGCCTATTGAGAAACGTGCAGGTTATTCACCCGATGGAATGTTCATAAGCATCTGAATTGGTGGAGGGGAAGTAAACTCACCATGGCTGGTAGGATTCTGGTAGCCAAGTCAGTGCTCTGTAGCACTCATGTTTATGCAGCCTCCTGCATACTTGCGCCAGAAAGTGTGGTTAAGGAGTTGGATGATACCATTCGCAATTTTGTTTGGGGAGGAAATGAGGAGGGGCTACGGTGAAGGTCGCATGGTGGAAGTGTGCGCCCCAAAAGGCGGGGGCTTAGGTATGCTTGATGTGTCGTTGCATCACGAAGGTGCTGGTGTCAAAATTCATCCGGCGGTTGTTGCGGGAGCAACAATCCCGAGGTTTGGCTCTGTTGGCGCCGCCGCCACTCTATTGTGTTTAGGAAGCCAACAATTCGGCTCGATTGCCGTGGGCTTTGTTTTGAGGATTTGCGGCCATTCCCTCATGCTTCGCCTTTTCTTAAGGGTCTCACGAAGGCACGGAAGGTGGTCAAGGTTCTCTTTTCATTGGAACCTAGCAGGTGTATGGTAGCCTCATCGCCCTTTCTCACGGGTGCCCTTGGATTACGCATCTCCCTTGGCCTCTTCCCTACACCCGGTACTTTCTCGGTCGATGGATTGCCGGGGTAACATCCATCCCGTGACTGGGTATTGGGAGGGTCATCCGCACCGTGGGAGTTTTTAGGGAGCGATTTGGCGGGCCGGCGGGGACATACCGGACTTGGGCCAGAATTGCTAATGCTATTCCATTGCGGTTGTCTTCTCAAGTCAATCGCGTTTGGAAGTCGCGATAGTGGACTTGATGCATCTCGATTTTGTAGCATCGGCTTATGGGCTTCTAAGGGACCGCAGTGACACGTTGCCGCCGGATAAGTGGTCGCTTAAGCTTCGGGGAGTAAGTGGCCCGCCATGTGGAAGTGGGCGTGGAATACATTGCCTCCTCCTAAAATCCGTACCCTTTTGTGGCAAATCTTGCACCGTAGCCTCAGGGTGGATGTCCGAGCCCACAGGTTCAAGCCTCAGGTAGCGGAAACATGGCGTCGAGAGACCATTGAATCGCTTTGTCCTATGCTGAGAGGTAGGGGCAGCTTGGTCTTGGGTGAGAGCCCTCTTTGGGTCTTCACTGTGCAGTCAGAAGATTCTCTTGGGAGTCTTTCCTAGCAGTTGGCCAGTGGCCAAGCAGCAAGCATTCCATTTAAGCATAATTTCATTAATTGTGGACTTTGGCTGAGTCCATATGACTCCCAAATGTACCCGATTTTTAGAAAATAAGGGTTTTATTTAGTAGAATGATGCAAATTTTCGAAATGTGCGGTGGTAGGTGGGATGGCGTGCCTTGTATCTATAAAGCCCAAAAGTGCCAACCGAAGTTTGTGTCTCGCCCAAGCGCCTTCAGACGCGGTGGTCTCGCCCACGGCCGGCCAGCATTCATAAATCTGCATAGTGTAGATTCATATTCGTGCTAGTCGGAATGGTCCCAACCAAAGCGCAGCTTGACTATGGATTCACAATGAGCGAAATGCGAAGGCCATATCACGAGCCAATATTAGCTCATGCCAATCACCGAGGTTGAGGTGCGAATCCAGATAAACCAAAATGGTAATGGAAGAAATGAGAAGCCAACTCGGGAAGCTCATTCGCCGCGGGAGAGTTGATGAAGGATGGCGATGAGCTCGGATAACCTTAGCGTGGTAGAGCCGAAGGTCGCTTGATTTCCTTTAAACGCCATATTTACAGGCGGCGTAAGCTCAAGAGGTTGCTGAAAATGGAGGATGTTTGGCTGCACAACACTTTCCGGTCGTTGTTTAAGAAGCTTTACAAGAAGGAAAAAAGCTGCGGTGGCTTTGGTAGCGAAACTCATCCTCAAAGACTCCCTATCCGATGGCGTAATTGGATGATCGGGCCGGATCTCAGATTGCCGACAAGACATATATCGAGTTCCAACTGGGGATCTAATTGCGGTGGAACCGGATATTGACCGAAACGTCCATGTTTAATATTATCTATTATTATCTATTGTCTTTTCTGTTCAACCAATGCTTTTCGGCGCATGTTGTTTAGTTGATATTATTATCTACGTAATCCATCCATGTACTCCATTCATATGTGAATAGAATGTTTTTGTCTACATTGAGAACATCCCAATGACGTGCAATTTCTGGAATAGTAATATCTTATTTCATGGAGGCCTCCCGAGGAAATTGGGCACCCGCCCACTTTCCTTCGGAGGAAAGAGGCGCCCAGCCCATTTTCTTTCGGGGAATAGTCTCCTCCGTAAAACCGGGCGCGCCGACTTTGCCCCTCTCGGATGGCCCTCAAGGTAGTTTCATGAAGGCTTCCACTTTCAGAAAATGAAGGCAGCCACTTTCCTTCTTCGTGCAAAAGGAAAACGAGAAAACGTAGATCGAACCCAAGATAACAAAATAAAACATAACAATGTAATCATGCACAACACAGATTTACATCATCATATCATATAAAGTTATGAAATACATGAGTCATAGATTGTAATTATTGGTGATTCTATTAATCTCAAAAGCCTCGCTCCGAACCCACACAATATGGATAGTAACATGATACCGCCGGGGAGTCTTTCTTTTCGACCAAAGAGCTATACCATACTGACCTGAGGGATCGAGAGATCCCTTTCAACTTCTTGAGCATAAAGATCGTCATAGGTCATAAGGCAAGTAAGGGTGTCAACATGGGGCTCGTGAAGATGGATGCATGACATGGTAAGGAATGTCTTCAATCCGTCTTGTCGAATGCAGCTATATTTATAGCCAAGGAATTATTGATGACTCTTGTAGCAACATTATTGGTTGTATATACGGTGTACATCCAATAATCTTTTCGCGCACAATACCTTCAATAATGATTGTGGGTATAAATATATCTCAAAACAATTTTGACCATCAAATTTGGCCTTAGCCTAGCCATGTGGTCTCATTCTCCCCCGAGCGTGATTCCATCAAGCGCAAGATGAATCACGAAAACTTCAAGTCGTCATGGCGAGAGATACCCATGGAAGCCCTGGATGACCACGATCGCTCTAAATCCTCGCCATTATCCCGATCCCTTCGACGTTATCATCCATCCGATATGGAATAGAGAGCATCAAATGTACATGATAGAAGATCATTTGGGGTGCACGGTGAAAATGACTCGGAAGAGTCCCCCTAAATGAGCAGCTTGTCATCTTGTTGTAATCAGATTTGTAATCATCTATGAGATAAAGTATTAGTACAACTTGTCTTCTATATGTGCAACTTGTCCAACATGTCTGAAGAGTGAAATTGGGCGCCCCCTTTGCCCCTTGAATGCTCATATCGATGATGCGCTGAAATTGGGCGCCCAATTCAAGGGGGGTCGGCAGACAGTGTACCTTATACGGTTACATTGCTGGCGCTAGTATGTACGCCAATAATTGACATCAATAATTTCTCACGACTATAAAAAGCGGCTCACTTCGCATTCATCTTCATGGCTTCCGCAGGATCGTCCGAGAACATCCGATCCTTCAAGTGCTACTTGAGTTATAACGATATTTGCGATTGCTATATGGACGGTGTTAGTCTTGATCCATGGCTCCAGCCCAAAGCGGATGGACTCGCGAGTAATTGCGGAAGCTCACTCGTGTTGTGGTCCACCATATTGGCTTCCCGACGCCAGATCTTGAGTAGAAATGGCACGCCTTTGGCGGGCGTTGACGACGCAGTGACTCTTTGTACACTCGGATATGTTAATGTACCGACAAGGATATAATAATGTTGTAAGGATGTAATAAGCATAGTCAATATTATATAACGTAACGCACACGAGTAATTCACGAGGGCGCTCTTTGATCTCCTTTGTTTTCGCAGCTCCACTTCACTTCATGTTTGATGGCGCTTACTCGCCAAGAATTGAAGCCACGCCCAATTTATCTGGAGGATAGCTAAGTCAAATAAATTTAATAAAAGGCTATAGTTTAAGGGTTAACCAAATTGGCGGGCACCCAATTTGGTTAGCAAAGTAAACTAGAGAAATTTAAGACAAGGAAATGAGTGCAACGTTATCATTTCTTAAAAGAAGTATGAACAATTGTTATTAACATATTTCCGCGTATTTTCAAATCATAAGTCGCTCATTCGTCTGGAGGCACATCTTCCTAATGATCCCTATTGGGTTCTCACATCTTTTTGAAATTTTGAGGTTGTTGTCTTTGCCTCTTTGATCAATTCCATTCTTTGCATAAAATCTTGGGCCCCGTTCCTCATTCTCATCATGTGCACCTTGATTGTCTTACGTATTCGCCACCTCTTCCTCTACATCTTGTTGCTCATCGTGTTGGGGACCACATCCTCTCCATCGATTGTCCCCTTCTGTGTTTCCATGACAACGCCAGTCGGGCTCCCTAGCAACCTCTTCCTCGAACTTTGAGGTAGCCTCAATCATGTCTGAGTATTCACCAGGTCCCGTCCACGCCCGGTCGCGTTGATGTTGTTTTCTTCTCCTAAATAGTTCCAAATCCACGAGAGCCTAGGGCAGCGCCCTTTTGAGCTCTACTTGAATCGCGCTCTTGTCCTGTCTCCGAATTGATTGCACTTCATTTATGGTTGTAAGCGAGAGCGGACAAAGGTGTCTCGAGGGGGAAGCCGAGGTGAGGAGCATTTTTTGGAAGTAGAGGCCTTCTTCTTTCCCTCTTTTATCTTACAGAGTGCAGGAGCTCTTGATTTTTTTCGTCTAACATGACATTGAGTTTTTCGAATATACGTACAAGCTTAATTTCCAGCTTCCAAATGCTGTCTCAAAAGACAATGTTTTATAGCCCTTCTGCGCTGCCTTCGGCTAAAAAAGCACCACCGAAAAGAAGTCGAGAACGATTGCAACCCTTCGGCATCAACACGCACTAGATAGGTGCACGTCCTACTTTCCAACTGATTTTGCACCAGTACTCCTCCCCCACCTGCTGCACCCTTGTCGCACCAAGGTCGATACAGCCAATAAGCTGCACGGAAAACAAATGTTAGAAACATTGATAGTCAACAAGCAAATTGGGCGGGCGCCCAATTTAAAATGCATACCTGCTGCACACTCGTGATCAGGCAAATTCTTTTCGATGTCCTGTTTTTCTCGTAAATGCTTGGGAAACTTAGCATATTGCTTTGGATGGTCGGAATTGGCGAAGCAAATATTTATTTCCTGTACTGATGGCGTAGCCGCTGCGTCTCTGGCAACATACATTAGCAGGACAAGACATTGCAACTCTCGAACTCTAGAGGTAGTCGCAGTTCTGGCCGGGGGGTCCTGGTAGGAACCAACCCAAACACGGCTGCCACCGTCTATTGTCTTCATGGCGGATAGGCACTCATTGAAGATGCGGGGTAATAAATATAGCTACCCAAGAAAGCCGCTGGTCCGTCATCGCGGCTTAGCTGGTCAAGGAATTTTTCATAATCTTCCTTGGCCATTTTCTTCGTATATCCGAAGTCGCATCCAATGAAGCGGGCCGGTGTTTACCACGCCCACGCACAAACCTCGCGGACTAACGTGGAAACACTTGAAAGATTTGCCACCCTCCTCAACCGGGCTCTAGAAGAGGCGTCTACTTACTTTGTCAGAGGGACTCGAAAGCTTTCCTTCTCCATCTCTTTTCGCGCCCTTCATCCATCCGATGCTGCTTAATAACATAAGCATCGATTCTCTTCCAGGAATATGGGGGGTGAGCTTGCCTCAAGGCAGCCATGTCTTGAAAAGGAAGTTTCTTCACTTCCTTCATGTATCCGACAAGGGCCCGCTCCATTGTTCCATCTTCTTCAGCTCTCGGCTCGACTTTCATAGTCGTCTCCCAAGATAACTCTTGCTTCCTTCAGAATGTGGTGCCATCCTTGATCTCCTTTGGCAGACTTTTTGCGGATCTAGAGGATGCATGGACTTTAATGGGCGACGGGAATTATTGGTGAAAAGTCTAAGCCTATCCTTCACCTCAATGTTTTCTCCCTTCTCATCCTTCAACCGTATTTTCAGAGAATAACCGGCAACCCGGTGCACATATTCCACGACTTAATCGTCAAGATATACAAAGTAGTCGTAGTCACGCATAGTTGACTTCTTAATCGTTTGCGGCTTCTGACTTTCCAATCTCAGATGACAAAGAAGGCGCGAGATAAGGCGCATACACATCATTTTAATTTGCTTGCACTAGTTGACGCAAATTGGGCCCCACTTAATTTCGGATCATCCGACACACTCGAATTGGGGGCGCTCAATTTTCCTGGCGTTCCTAAATAGGCGGGCCCTATTTGGTACCGTCCTAGAAATTGGCCCCCAATTTGAAAAGAAGAGTGTTGAAAGGTAGGCGGGCGCCCAATTTCGAACTTGTGAATGCTTGAAGAACTGGTAATGGTGGTAGTGCACTTCTACGAACACGCTCAATCGGCCAGATGCCAGCGTTTGCCCTTCTTAGGCTTCCAGTAGAATGCCCAACAAGGCTCTTGAATTTCTTGAAAAATACTTCCTCGTGTATAGTCTTCTTTGTTATGTCATTATTCTCACGGCTTAATTTAAGCGTGCTCGGATTCTTTGTGAGATTTCGCCGCGGGACTCGGCATTTCCTTTTGGCATAGAAAAAGAATATCGAGTTACGCCAAGTGCTTCCTTTCAGGCCATGCCAAAGCTTGTGTGACAAGCGTTTGAGCAACCGTGGTCGTGTATGGTTGCCCATTAACAATCCAATGATACGCAGATTTTGCAGATGCCATTCTTCTTCTTCCATTTGATTGCTCGCCTGCTCAGGTGGATCGAAGCTGCCGACGCATCATCGCCGGGGGAGGGTGCATCGATGGGCGATAAACGATTAGTAGAGAGTGTCAAGTGCTCTGGACTTATGACCCTACAAGTCATATTTGCGGGGCTTTATGCATCTTGAACACATCGACTTCAATCTCGAAGCCCACCCCGGAGGGTAGATTCTCTCCGGTTTGTTTGATGCTTTGCTATGGCGCTTTGTGACAACTCATATCCGCTCTCGAGTGGCGACGCGCCACGGATGGAGTGAACTTCCGCGATCCGCGCGGCTACTCTCCGGTTCTTCGGATGAAGAAGAAGACAAGGACTCGCTCTCCGTTTTTTGGGCTCGCGTGATAACCGTCCAGCTTGCGCTCTTGACCGGACCACCTAAATCTTTTTTCCCATGCGGCTTTAGGGGTTCCTCTTCGACGGCTGGTCCTCTTACTTTTCGCATCGGGCGACCTTGATGTTCTCTTCATTCCAACGAATATAAGTTTAGTGGCGCCTTTACTACGGTGAATAGCCTTAGCGGTGTCCTCGCCTTCTTGATCGGCTGTATCGGCTCCATTTATAATTGCCCCTGCTTAGGTTGTTTCTCACCTTTCTTGTATCTAGACTTAAGCCACTTAGTATCGTGACACTTTAGGTTGGTTTTTGCCCCTGATTCGCGGAACGTAAGCTGCTTCGACCTGTTCCTGTTTGTGCTCTAATATCCACCTTGTCGACAAATGTAGTAGCCATCCAAAATATCGGGCTTGATTTGATGCCCGGCGCTCCTAAACTTTCATATGAGTCCAGCGCCCATCCTTTTCGGCGAAAGCAAGAATGGGCTTTCCTTTTATACTTGCGTTCATCATACATGGCTCGTACTTAGATAGTGGAACTTTATAACGGACAAAAAGTCCGATCTATGGTGTCTTCAACGCCGATGAGGAAGTCATCCTTGTTCTCGTGTGAGACCTCCATGTCGATGACGATACCCGCCGAATTATTTTTTCTTGCCCCTATCTTGCCAAAGAAAAGCGTAAGATCCTTGAGGTGGTTTGTGCGGGACCCGGGATGAATATTCCCTATCTCTATGCACGGACCCATTCTCGGCTTAACCGTCAAAATTTCATTGGCACAACACGGATGCCAACAGAACAGTTCTTTCTCTTCTTACGTTCTTGCATTCTCTATTGCAATAGCCTCTCTGCAAATTTGGGTCGAATGACAGGGAACCGGCGATGCCGCTTTGTTGGCGCCATATTAATTCTGCCAGAAGCGGAAAGTAAGCGTTAGTACTTGGGAGACTTGGGGCTGAAGAGGTTGTTGTCGATGGAGGCAAATTCGGCCGCCCAATTTGCCACGATCCCCAAGACACCAAATTGGGGCCCGCCCAATTTGCTTTCGGCTCAACTCATGGTGAGCCTTGAGTGAGAGGAGACGATTGTATCCGCGAGGGGGCCAAATTGAGCCCGCCAATTTTTACCCGGATCCTACGCATACTAAATTGGTGAGCCCAATTTACTTATCCCCTCACACCAAAGTGGGCCCGGTTTGCCTATCCCGGAGAAACCTGACTTCCTTGGATGGTAGACTTGGGTAGGGAGTAAATTGGGCGACGCCCAATTTAGTACCCCAAGTCTACCATCAAAGGTAGTCGTTTCTGTGGATCTATAACCGGCGTCTCCCCACTTTGTGCTCCGGATAGGCAACCTGGCGGCCCCGCCCACATTGATGGTGTGGGGATAAGTAAATTGGGCCCGCCCACGCTAGTGTTAGGGAAAAAGTCCAATGTTTTGCAAAATGAAACACCCCAAAGGGAAGCAATTGCCCTATTCGCCTCGCAGACTCTGGTATACACATCTGGGGACCAAAGTGAGGCATCTAGAAGATGTTCATATGTCGAGATGTTATAGCCGATACTTAATCGCAAGCCAAGTTTATATTAAGAAAGTAGTCCACCTTACCTTTGCCACCGGTGGTGGGCGAGATGCCATCAAACTGCAGGGAATTCCTTGGTGTCTGAGGGGGTTTTTGGCCCGATGGGTCAATGCAGCAGAGGAAGGCCAACGTGACGGCGACGTTTACCGAGAGACACAAGGCGCCAAGAGCTCGATCCAAAGTTTCCATTTGGTTCGGGAGTATAGTCTTGGCCGAGAACGACTTTCGTGGCTAAGAAATATGAAGGCGGCGGTGTTTAGCTTTTGAGCACAAAGCGCCAAAGAAGCACGAATTTTCTAAATCTGCGCAATGAGGAGAATGAGGGGCTTTTAAAGGGTTATGGACCCTCTTAGGGCGAAGACACGCGTCGTGCATGCCGCCTTGGCCCTTTGAAATAAAAATGGACCGTTGATGGGTTCGGCGTGAGGAATTAATTGTGGACCTTAATAATGAGTGCTGGATTTTTTTGAATTTCAAATTGCCATTTAAAAGCCCCCAAAATTAATTCGAGTCATGCACGTGTCGCGACGTATGCTTTAGGGCGGAACTTGTGTTTCAAAGTTCCGGGACGGACATATTATTTCGAAATTAGGTGGGACATTTAACTTTAAAAATTGGGGGAAATTACATTCAAATTTTGGGGAATTCATGTTTAAATGTAAATGCGCTTCAAACTGTTGTTTTTTAAGGTGCCTTGTTTGGCTACTATCTTTTCTACAAGACGCAAAACATCTTGATTCATATTCATGGCCACGAGATCTCCAAAGGTTTGTCTTTGCTCCCACGCTTAAATTCGCCATACCTCGATGTGTAATTGCCAAATGTGATGTGACCCGTTTTTTATCAATCACGCCTTTCCATTCACCTGGCCGTTTATTCGCACCTCTTCAAGCACGCTTTGTTCATTCACACCTTTCCATTCACGCCTTTTTCGATGGCTTGACCCTTGATTTACTCCTCCTCATTCACCCGGGTTATCGCCACATTTACATAAACTCTAAATTTCGATGCGATTCCGCCCCTTTTCCCGAAATTGTCATGCGGATTTGTGTGCCGCTATTTTTCCATTAACCCTTGTTTGTGTAGTCGGGCCCTTCAATGCTTTCGATTGTATTTGTTTTGGGAGCTCAATGATAAAATTCAGTTAGTAATACGCCTCCTTAGTTCTCTTAGTTTGTGTATGTGTAGGTGACGAGGTAGGTGAAACTGCGGGATGGGCAACCATATATCAGGTGTTTTATCTTGGTGACAACTAAATTGAAGTCTCACGCCTGCTTCACGGTCTTTAACACCACAGAACAAATTGGCCGGGCCCAATTTGTCTTGCATGGATATGTCCTTTCGGAAGCGACAACCTTCTTTTTGTACCCATTGTGAGGCGACCGGCATCAATAATACCCTTATATAGCTGAGCCGGTTCAAATTGGGGCGTCACCAATTGCAACAATGGGACAAATTGGGTGATGCCCATATTGTCCCCTTTCGTAGATGACCGGATAGGTAAATTAGGCCAATTTGTATCCCGAATATGTTTTCTCTTGGTGACGGCTACCTTCTGGCGTGGGGCCGAGTGTGTGCCTACTTCTGACTCCTCTACCACCCACAATGAACAAATTTGGCCCAATTTATGCGCTGATATGGCCTCTTGAGTGAGAACCTTCTTTTCTACCCATTGTGAGACTTATTGCATCCAATACTAACCTTATACAAGGGAATCTAAACACCTCATACGTAAAAGGGCACCACCAATTTTATTGTCCTTGTAACCATTGAATGGGAGTCCCCAGGTCATTTGCATTGCTTTCTCGTCTTCCTTACTCGATTTTAACACTCTTCAAATCCTTGTGCAAGGTTGTGTATCTCTTCCTTAATGAACATCTAGTAGCAAAGGGAGTTGTGGGGCAAATGACACAATGCCACTTCAAGGAGATATCGAAAGGACTACCGGCGTAGGTGTGGAGGAAGTGTTCGGCGCCACCATACCCTTCCCCGGCCAACTCCGGATGCAACCACAATAGCGAGAAGCCGAGGGGCTCATTCGATTACGGAGAAGTGAAGATGCTCGTGAGTCGTCGCTAATGACGCCGTCCCGAAAAAGACAGCGGACAAGCGGTGGGGAAGGAGACACAACCCCGACAAGATATACCCTTTCTTGAAAAGGATTGTGAGATATGGCACTCATGCGACTCCATTATTGCCGGAAGGGATTCATATCTTTCAACGGCCCCGATGATGCGATTTGTGACCAGTTTGCGGGTTTCAAGTTTGTGGGAGTATCAGAATCGAAGGTTTCCCTCCCTTACGGAAGTGAACATCCGTTGCCGTGGTTGCTTGCGTGCCGGCCGGGATGCTCGTGAGATGGAGCAATGACCTGCGTCGGTGTTGACGGAGTAAAGGTCTCGGAGATATTGACCGCAAAGACCGCAACGGGGAAGCGAGATATTGTGTCCGGCCGGGGGAGCTCGAGCATCGAAGCACCCAAATTATGAGAAACGACATTACACTTTTCATTCCGACAACCCGGGGAAGGTTGTTAGGCCACCAAAGCTTGCTCGTCTCACCACTCGGAATGCTATCCTCACTTACAGGGGAGGACCTTGTGTTGCAAGAATAGGTGTTGTGTCGGGTTCTCTAGGAATCAAGTTGTTAACATGCTGTAAAGGAATTCCTTGCCATGAAATCAAGTGATAGGGTTACTTTTGTTTATGACATGTTCGGGCCAACAACATGAAAGGTCGAAGAGTGGGACGATTGTGCCGCAGGGGAATCTCGCCAAAAGGGCGTGGTACCTTGGTCCGGGATCTCAAAGTCTCCATGATCCGAAATGGAAGGCCCAATTTCTTGAGGGTGCACGCAAGGCCTAACATGGTAATCTGTGGCACCTTGAAGCCTCGCTCCTCGACGTTGGCATGTGAGTGTGTTTTCCATGTTCGTGAGGGAGAACGGTGAATCCTTGCCCCAACCGTGAGCAGGAGAAACGAGGAGGGATAGAGAGAATGTCGAAGTTGCACGCAATGTTTTTTAAGTCCAAAGATTCTAGAAGAGGTTAATGTAGAGGTTGTGGCATTGATCGGCAAGAAGGTATCACCGACAGGTTTTCATAGAACGTGGAGGCGGAGTTTTGACGCCGGCGATGTCGCCAAAGAAAATTGCATTCTCCAAATGCGATACATGTGAGGTGATCCGCACGGTTACCAAGACCAAAGATGAAGGAGAGAGGAGGATGTTGCATGATGAAAGAAGAGCGCATAGATCGAGCAGCCTCGCGGTCGCACACACGATATTGGTCGTGGAGATTATACTCCCCACAGTATCCGGCCAATATCTTTGTATTATTCGACACAAAATGGATCAAGCCAAAACAATGATTCCAAAATTGCAACAATCAGTAAAGTCTCTCCGAGACTTGACAAGCTGAAAAACGACATTGGTCGGGTGCATTGACTCATGGTCATGGGAATGGATCTTATGGAAACTTTGCCTGGACTTATGGGGCGGATGACTCTAACTTCCATGTAGGTTCTTTGAATAGCATCTTGAAGAGATTAGAGATGGGGCACGAAGTATGCGGGGAGGCCACCGCCGATTTTGAATCATCGCCTCCAAAATGGGTCTCCCTCATTGCGTAGACACAACGGCCTTTGGAGTCAAAGTTGTCACTATCCAATACCAAGATACGCTAATTTGCCACGTGCACGGGGACCATCATTGAAGCCTCGCCCAAGATACTTTATTTGGTAATTTGGACAACGACAGGGACGTAACAAGAATAGGTATGTCTTCTCCTATCTTTCTTACCTAGTATATCTTGGTGTGTTTGAAGAGATTGAGCTAGGGTTCATGATGCCCCACACACATGATGATATCGATGCCTTGTTTGGTAACTTCTCTACATCTTTAAAGAAGAAGAGGTGCTCACAATGCCGAAACCATCTGTATGAATTCCACAAATGCAACTTGAATACACCGCCCCCTATGTTGTTGACAAAGTTCCGGATTGGAAGGGTTTTATAGAAGGCTACATACCGGATGGGGATGATAGATTGACAGTCATACCACCCCTCTAACTTTCAGATTCGCTATATGAATGGTGATTGGCCACCATGTATTACAAAACTAGACCCACTTACCTAGATTGGTTTGCTTTTCTTTACGGGTGGAATAAAGATGTGGAAAGAAAAGAGGACGGGAAGCCCATGATGCCGATTTGATATCTAAGTCGCTTCCTCCCAAGAAATCGGTGAAGGACCTTGGCCCTTTGAAACAAGATCCACAAGCATATATTGCATTGGGTTGTTTGTTCAACGTCTAACAAAGGTGCTCGAACCGCCAACTACTCCAAGACGATTCCACGCCAACGATTGAATATTGGATGAAACTCTTGCAAGAACTTCTGGGAACATCAGTTGACAAAGGCACTTATAATGACTTCCTCGCCATGTACTAGGCAAGCACAAGCTCCACCTCATGTAGTCTGAAGTGGTAGAGCCAATTACTATCACTCCTCCTTATGTCGGCCCCGGAAGGACAAACCCGCGGCCGGAATTCAACCCATACAAAGATTTGAAGAAAGGTATGTTTATTATGGCATACACGATGATGTGTTGTGCCCAACTTGGGTGGGCCCTAGCTACCGAGGACCCACAAATGGATGATAAGAAGGAGAACTTTGAGACTATTCTCGTGACTTGGTGGGAGCCAATCCCACATTAGGGCTGGATTTGGGGTCTCAAAATGGCCCTTATCTTGGATGCCGCAATTCCACGCCATGTTTCATGACCAATGATGTTTGCGCATTTTTTCCAAAAAAGTATTAGTTGGCAAGTAGAAAGAGGAGCAGGCTTACTTGGCATCCACATGGCAAAATTTCATAGGATATGTTTGTGCATTCATTGCAACCACATTAATGGCCCGCATTTTTCGAAAATCGTGATCGGACCAAAATAATGGCTACTTTTTTCCGCCATCAGCACATGCCCACATGCACCAACCACTTTTTCAAATTTTGGCACCAAGATTTCCATTGTTCACATTAGCGCCGCCATTGCATCCTCTCGCCTTCGGCTCTTCATTTGGGAATCCAAGTCTCCAATAAGTGTCCGTGTTTTTGGGCTTAGCATAGAATTAAGCAACAACGGCAGGCGATGTGCGGACAAGCAAACGACGTTACATGCCATGTTTTACTACCCAAATTTTCATTCGAAGTTTTCCTACTTTTCAGACTCTTCCCATTCATCGTATTGCTTCTTCGCCATTCATTCTACAACAATTCAAAACCGATCAGTATCTCTAATTGCATCCATCATTGCTCCTAGTACTCCTACATTGCTTCTCGCAGTTCATCACTTACAAAACAATAAAGGCATGGCGGTGGAAGGATATCTATCCATAGGCTTTGTGGGTGAGAATGCTATCCTTAACGAAGGATGACTATGGAGTTACATCGCGGGAGGGCGACATTCATACGCAATGAATAGGTAGAACTATAGGGTTCAAAATAAATGCTATGGATAGTATATTGCAAAAAAAAAGGGAAGGGGGGGGGAAGGGGTTTGAAGAGGAGGATATTTGCAAATTTGCATCCTCAATAATACATGGATCACACCATGCGAAAATGCATATGCACTTTGTAAATGTGTAGTGAGATTTCGCGTCATGTGATCCTTTGCTTTTTTCTTCTCTCTTCTTGATTTATACTCACTCCTTTGAATCAAATATTTTTCTTTGGGCTATATTTATCGGATGTCGGGGATTTGGGACTAGGGAAAAGCATTCTTGGCATCGTTGTTGTCTAACATATGGACATAAGAGACATGCTTTTCCAAGATATACATTCAGGGGCAATGGGCATCTAGTTTTACGTTGTAAAATTGTGGAGCCGAGCTTGAAAGTCGCCCCATGACCTCGTTTAGTTTAATTGTGCAAGCCTTATGAGAATGGTGTCCTTGCAATGAAGAAATGTTTGATAAGGCGTGCATCCGGGTTGTTGAAAAATGAGTTACAAAATATTTGCTCCATTAGAGGTGTTTACTAATGCCACGACACACAAAAGCTCCAAAGACATATTGTATAAAATGTCGCTTTCATGAGCCTTTGGATCGGGTTAACTCAAAGTGTCACATATGGAAACATTGTTAGGTTTGATAAAATAACATAAAAATCTTATTTAATAAAGCTTTGGTTGTTGGTAAAGTGTTGGCTTATTGATTATGTGTTTGTATTTTGCTTTGGAACCCTCTTCGAAAAACATAATATAACTTGGAATGATACATATTTTATATGCAAATGAGAGACTATTGATGAGGGACTTGGTGTTATTATCTATTGACAACAAACAAGAAAGTGGATCACACCATGCGAATTTAGTATATTCCAACCTTTTAGCTTATACAAAATTCGCTTGGTGTGATCTTTTTGGAAAAACATGACTTCCTATAGTAAAATTACTTTGATTATCTTTTAATAAAAGAAATACATATGTGTCTTATTTGAAGTTAAGTGTGGATATGTGACGTGCTCATTTATTGATAAAGTGTTTGCTTTTTGAAAAGGGCTAATAACTTTATGTACTACTAGAGTTGGTAAAGTATTTTAGATGCAAATAGGATGCTTGATGTGATCCTTCTTAAAAAAAGATATGCTCTTTGAAAAGGACTAATAACTTTATGCACTTGGGGTGGTAAAGCATTAAATGAGAAGGGGTACTTGTGTTTAATTTTAATTTGACAACAAATAAGAAAGTGGATCACACGATGCGAATTTAGTGTGTTCCATTTTTGTTGCATATGTACTATTCGCTTGGTGTGATCCTTCTTGAAAAATAATATGCTCTTTGAAAAGGGATAATGACTTATGTACTTAAGAGTGGTAAAGCATTTTAGATACAAATAGGAATGAGTACTTGTGTTTAATTTTAATTTGACAACAAATAAGAAAGTGGATCACACCATGCGAATTTAGTGTGTCCCTTTTTTTGCATATGTATTATTAAAGCTTGGTGTGATCCATCTTGAAAAAAATAGCTTTCAAGTAAAAGGAAAGAAAGAAATATCTTATTTAAAGTGTAAAGTGTTAGTATATAAAGTGTTGGTTTATTAAAATACTATTTGTTTACGCTAAGTTGTAAGTTGAATATTTGTGTTTCTATTTACTTTTTTACGCAAGGATCACACCAGGTGAATTTCTTATATGCAATTACTTCTGCGCATGAAGATTTCGCATCATATGATCCTCTTTAAACAAGGATGGCTTTGACCTTCAATGTTCATAAATTTTATGAATGTTTGCATATAAGAATGTCACATATCATATTTTCTTAAAAAATGGTCATCAAATGGATAACTAGTCAAAGAGTTCTTCTACTACTTAAAGAGTTTCAAGACTCATTTTTGCTATAATTCAAATAGCAATAGAGTTTTAAAGGAATCTATTGTTAAAGGTAGTCAAAGCCTTCTTGTATTAGCGATATCTAAACACAAACACCATAACCTTTGTACTTCAAGAATGTATAAACCCTTCACATTGCAAAGTATAATGTCATTTATTAGCATCTTCACGGACATTTCCCTTCCTTATCGGGCGGCTCATCTCAAGGAATCAGTATTCGATTCGAATGCCTTCATCCTCTCTCAATCTCTCACAATATCCTAGGAGGCCGAGAGTTTACAGTCACCACAAAATCGGACTAAACTTGAAACGCCCCGAAATGGCGGTTTCTTGCCACTCAACTAATCCAATGGATATAAACCGCCATCCGCCCGGATGTCAACACTTTTGAGCCCGCGCAAGACACAACACGCCGAGGTCTAAGTTCTTATTTTTAGACCTCTTTTTTTGCGATTGAAGACCGGAGCATATTCGTGAGTGAGGGGTTGGATCCTTATCCACACATCATTTGGAGCTTCCATATTTTGCGTGGATCGCGACGCCACGCGAAATGAAGGTGTACAATTTGTATGCCCCAAAGACAATTTGCTTAGGTGTGAGCGAACGTCCGTACTAACCTCGTTTTGAAATTTGCAACGTGCATATGGAAATCGAAAAGTCCATTCTCCTACAATCCATGCTTTTATACATTAAGCAAATTCAAATTTTGAATTGTAGGGGGGAAAAGCCCATTGGGATGAAGTAAAGATCCCGGTTAATCTTTGGGTTCACATGGACAAAGCTACTTGACGGCCGCTTAAAAACACCTTTGGGCCGAGGCAAAAAATTCAGCCCCATTTTGGAAAATCAGCCCTTGCAAGATCCAACTTATGTAGGCTGATGCAAATACTGAATTTTTAATCGATCTTGACTCGCCAGAACTCAAAGGAGGGCCTAAACTTCTCCATGTGAACCACCCATAAAGCATTGCTTGGCGCCCTCGAAATGAAAGTCGATACAAAGCTTCAACCTACACATTCAAATTTTTGAAATGTGGGGCGGAAGTTTGTATGGCCATGGCCTCTAAAATGAAAATAGCGCAAGAATCGGTAGAATGTGCGACGCTTGGTATCCGACAAACCAAGAGGCACCGCCATGAGTTGCGGTATGCTATAATGCAAGTGGCTTTTTAGAAGCGCCACATGTTGCATCACTGTCGACAACCAACGTAATTAAATACATATGCGCCATGAATGCTAATCCCCCTTATTAGGGAGAATATTCCAAGTAAATCTGTAATGATGAGATTTTGGTATCCTAGGTGGCATGGGAAAAAAAGAGCGGAAATATGACGTGGAATGGCTGATAGGAGGCCATTTTCAGACCCCAAATCCGTCCTAATGATGAGGAACCAAGTCTACCCAGCTAATTATGCCAATTGTTGGAAGAAGAGATGGAGGCCAACGACTGCAAGTGACCGCATAGAAGTGGAGACTATCGACTACGCTTGGGAGCCATCAAACAAGAAGAAGATACCTAATACTATTAAGATGCGGGTGCATCTTCTGGCGAGGCATATGCAACACTTCATGAGGGGATGTCAACTAGTGTATGAAAATGAGTCATTCATCCAAGTGTACTAAAAAATGGTCCATAAATTCAGGTATTGTCCATAATTAATGAAATTGTGCTTATTTATGCAGAGCTTGGCTTCTGTGGTTGATTTGGAAAAGACGGAGAGCGAAGGTCTTTCAGAATGCAGTGCTTAGCCCTTTTCGGTTGGTTCCGATCTTGAGGCATAAGTTGTGGCAGGCTTACCAAGTCTCAAGTTTGTCTGGCGCAGTTAAGCGGGAAATTTGGTCGACATTCCTACAGATTGTGAATCATGATGGGCACTTCATTTCTTAGCATCACACTTATCATTGTACTTGATCGCATTCTAGTGGTTTAATATATTCTTATATTCTTCAAAAAAAAAAAAAAAAAAATGTTCATAAGCAAGGATGTATAGAGATACAGAATAATGAAGATCATGCTCACTTGAAAAAATATCTTGTTCCATGCTTCCTTGGTAAGCTTTAGGATGCCAGTGCTTTCAAAAATGTCAAAAGAAAAAACACACATCTACAAAAGCCAGATTAATCCTACACTCGCCCGTGATGTGCAGCAGTACCTAACATTTGCCCATGAAGAGGTGGCGAACAATTGCGTCCATGTGTACTGGTGCACATAGCCTAAAGAAAAAGGACAGATAGGGCTGTGAGGAGCATGAAAACAAGGTACATGAAGGAGCCATTGAAAATAAATGCCAAACTCTTCAGATGGGAGCCATTGAAGATGAATGCCACACTCTTAATTTTATTGATTTTGTCTTTTCTTGTCGTTCCATTATAAATATCTATAGATTGCAAAGTAGATTACATTTAGAGCCGAGTGTCCGGAGTTATAGCTGCCGAAAAAAAAAATACATCAGCTGGGAAATTGACGCTTTATCGAACTGTTGACACATGTCAACATTAGCTTTTTTCTTCGTCTATTTTGTCCTTTAAGGGTATCAAGTTTATCTTTTCTTATTCTTCGGTTATACAGATCTATAGATTGCAAAGTAGATTACAAATTCGTGTAGAATGAAGTCTCCAGAGTTGTAGTTTTAGGGAAAAGAATAGACTAGCTGGAAAATCGACGCTTGAACTATCAATACATGTCAACATTAGCTTTTCGGGTTGCCTGTAGGGGGCAACCCTCTTGTTGGAGGGTGGAGTGACATTTTGAAGGCCTCGATTTGTTTTCAGTATAATATGCCATAGAATATCCTGTATAAGCGGTTGCAATCTGTTGGGCTTTTTTAGGGTTTTTGTGATGCCCAATGACACTTAGATGGCGACGATTCGTTTGGGATGTGGCTGATGGTATAGATTGTTTGGGCATGGCGGATCACAAGATATGCATTCAAATGCCGCTTCAACAGTCACAGAATGATGCAGTTTACAATAGTCTCGTAGATTTGCTCGGTCGCATACATTTAGATGTGCCTGTTGCAAGAATACCCATAAAAAATAGATTGGTTAAGCTGCCAAAGCTTACCTCGCTCCTTCGCCTGCTAAGAAGGAAAAACGGAAACTTTGCGGGCAGTTTTTACTCGATTCGGTTTGAAGGCCTGATCTTTGGACTACAGGATGTGAAAAATGGTCCGATGCAGACCCTGTGGGCTCCAATTCCTGAAAGAAAGAGGAGAAGAAAAGATTAAATTCTCTTTGATAAGATCCAAGATATGGAAGACACAGATATTGATTAATAGATAGCCAGTTTCTGTAAAGATAACAGAGCTGTGGCTCACTTCCTAGAAGATTTTCCATTTCATGTTAACCTCTTCAATGTCTTGCTCCCAAATATGATCAAACTCATGCACTAGTTCCTTGTGTTGCTACTGTACAAGTCTTATGTGTGACGCTATGGGAACACCTTCAAAAAGCAACTCAGGCCAGTTTTACTGTTGGAGAGTGCACGACATTCACAAGACTACAGAATACAGACCTAGGCTACG
Organism: Isoetes taiwanensis; assembly: GCA_021234155.1. Taxonomy (NCBI): domain Eukaryota; kingdom Viridiplantae; phylum Streptophyta; class Lycopodiopsida; order Isoetales; family Isoetaceae; genus Isoetes; species Isoetes taiwanensis. Next base: position 11,044,588 of record JAJEKV010000013.1, on the reverse strand, counting down.
TCCGACATTTACAGGGATACCAACTAGTAAGTAAATCTTGTTTTACATGCCATCTTGCTTGAATTCCATGTGCCAAATCATTCCACCACTGTCCTATCGCACTAGCCCTCTCTTCCACATGAAGGACATTGTATTTTATTTTTTAATTAATCCTGGAACTAGGGAAGCATGTCCCTTGTTACATCTTTTACAAATTGCAGCATCAAAAAGTGGTTTCTGACTTGGGCTTTTGGGTGATTTCTATTAGGAATAGGCTGGGGATGCACAACAATTGTTGATGGAAAAGTTTCAAAGATGCCAATTCAAGGAGAGAAGCTTGTATTTGTAACTGTTGGTTCTAACAGCTTTGATGCACGCGTACGCTCAGCAGAGTCATTGTCATGTCGGAGGGTTCTGGTTTCTCTTGGATTTCCTTCTATACTTTTCCAAATTGGTCGTGGATCATATATGCCAGAGAAGGTACTACTTTATATCATGCTTTTAATAATATAATCACGCTGAATGTTTATTTTGCAGTCAAATGGTGAAGATGGGGGTTTAAAGGTGGATTGGTTTAGATTTTCCCGAACTTGAAAAACCCGTATTAGCTCTGCTTCACTTGTCTTGAGTCATGCAGGCAAGATACACCCTATGATTTTTTATAGAAGTTGTACACTTGTGAAAATTTATTGGGATATTTATATACTTGTATATTATCAACAGGCTCAGGCAGCATCTTTGAGACTTTACAGGCGGGTCGTCCCTTAGTGGTTGTAGTGAATGAAGATTTGATGGATAACCACCAGATGGAGTTGGCTGAGGAGTTAGCAAGGAAGAAGTTCCTATTTTGTGTGCATCATGTCTGCATGCACAGATTACAGATCTAATACGAAAACCATGGATAAACTGCATAGACACATGGAAACAACAACTTCAAAAACACTGGCACGTATCCAAGCATCATTTGAACACGATATCTCAGAGAAGATTATGGTAGCAGAAGACATGACTGCATAGCTACCTCATTAACGTACTCAGAAAAGCTTTCAAATATTTAAGGCCCTGACAGGCTATTACACAGAACTTGCTTTGCTGGCCTGGTAGATCTTCTCAAATCACTTCTTAGAAGGTTGAATGCCTTCTATAGTGTCTGAACATGACAGATCTTCTAAGATCTACATAAATTTTTATTGTGAAGTCATCTTAATTATCATGAACATAGCATAAAATTTAATGTTACAATCAGGCAGTATATTAGGATATAATTAAGTTGAAATTCTAAAACAAACACATCATGCTCAGATTTAATCAGAAACATATGATTAACTTCATCACGTTCTGGCCGCCGTGCTTTAGATATATTAGAGACGATGGCACAAAAGGCACATGTTTATCTTATAAATACCATAAGGAGCTGCCAATAGCTTAGAAGCCCAGTTTTTGTGAGTAGAGCACAACTCCAACCACTTAGTAAGAAACATATATTGATTTGCTAGATAGCATTGTTTGTTTTACATCAGAGTATCCATGAAGGACAGATTTGTTGAGCAAGCTGCCAAGGATTACCTCAGGCCTCTGTCTAATAAGCAACATACTGATCTACATGCCAAGGTTTGGAATTCTAAGGCTTGGCTTTTACAAGCATCCACATGCTGTTCTGCAGGAGTAATTAGTTGTTTTCAGTTTGCCAAGTGCGTAATTGCGCATGCATCAATGGCTCCTCTAAAGGGCAACCCATTGATGCGTTAGCATCTTGTTTCTTCTATTTTTTCCTTGGACGAAATCTTGGACATGTGGTGGTATAAGGGAGGGAATCTAAGAATTAAATCTATCATGTATGCATTATGTATGTTTAGATATGACTTATATGCCAACAAGGTTTTTACCTCTGGAATCCAAAGGTGATCTACGAGATCCGAATGGAGAAAACTCAGGTCCAACTTTGAAGTCCAAAATGCGCTAGGATTTCTGAAAGTTCCAATCTGTTGCTTGGAAGTCAGGTTGCTCAAGGCTGCTCATGGGAACAGTTTTGTTTTGTAGCGAATTTTAGGGTCCATTTTAGCGAATTGTGTAGCTTTTTTGGTTTGTTTTGTTTTAGCTAGAATACATTTTGAGAACTAAATACATTTCGAGTCTAGGCGTCTTTTTTGGCGGGGTAAAAGAACGCTTGTCAACTAGGAAGAGCTACATTTGGGTCTCAAATTTCTCATTAGTAAACCGTTGCTGTGCCGGAGCTATGATCGCCATGAAGGGACGAGCTATTTCCATAATCTTTCTTGGCTTATCGGCAACCTTCTACATCCTGGCCTTGGGCCTCGCATTTGGTGCTGAATCTCACCGGAGCCCGGTTTCTTTCTGCCCCTTGTCTTTTTTCATTTGCAAAATTCTGTTAGTTTGATTCTTCTCTTACTCTATGTTCTTGAACAGCAAAATCGCAGTTCTAGGAATGTCCTTTCTTTTACTTTTGCAAACTGCTTTAGTTCTTTTGCTTGTTAAATCGATGCTCTAGTTCTTTTGCATGTCTCTGAACAGAAAAATGGATGCTCCAGTTCTTCTGCAAGTTCTTGGATAGAAGAATCTTAGCTCTAGTAGTTCTATTGCCTGTTCTTGAACGGAAAATCGTAGCGTTAGGGATGGTGCTAGCATAACTGATAATGTTTTGTTATCTTACAGGTCGTGGTACGGCATGATGAATCCCTTTCCTATTGCATATACAGCAATGGCAGATCCACAGTTCTGGCATCTGTTGCATCTGTGCTTCTACTTCTTGCTCATGGAATGATAGCGGCCAATACGAGATGGTGCTGGGGCCCAAGCCCAAGCTTGGAGGAAGGTGGACATCGTCTTGCAATCTTACTTTTATTCGGAATTTCTTGGTAAGATTTCACCAACAGAGTTTTTTTTCTGCTGGAAGATAATCAGGAAATTTCTAGTTAGGATGTTCAACAGATTTGAATATAATCTCTATCAATGTTTTCTATTGTGCAGGTTTAGCTTTGTTATGTCAGAAATTCTCCTTGTAGCAGGTATAATAGAGAATTGGCTTCAGACCAAAGGCGAGAATGATTGTTCAGAGTTGCGAAAGGGAATATTTACTTCGGCCGGAGCCTTTACTCTGGTTACCATGATTCTATTAGCAGCCTATTTTGGGTTTGTCTTGACTGCCAGGGACGAATCTACTATGGATTCTTCAGTGGGTTCTTCAGTGGGAATGACATCCGTGATTTAAAATCGTTAGGTTTGCTTTTTTGATCTGTTCATTGCAAAAATCTAAGTTTGCAGAACCTGAAGCTTGGCAGAGAGATCAGAACCATAAACCTGGCTCATCCGTTACATGGACCATAGGTTTTCATACATGAAGGCCCAAAGAGAGCATTACATTACATTTTAAAGTACATGCATGTCTACAGAAATATAAATGTTTTTAACCATTCAATTCAGGATTTCACCATTCAATTCAGGATTCGAAAATACTAGGGTAAGGGGACGGAAAAAAAAAAAAGGTATATTGTTGATCAAGTAAAGTCCAATTTCAGAATATGTCAAATGTTTTGGAAGTGTATTTGTAAGATTACCCCTAAAAATAACGGCATAAAATTGTAAAATGATGGTCTCTTGATACTTATACCAACCCCCAACGTTAATTGTTCTTCAGGGCAAAACTAGCAATTTGAACCCATGCTTCATGCATAATTACTATCGCGCATCTTGTTGTCACTACCCATGCTCCATGCATGATAACCATTTGCACATGTATGTTGTCACTCATCTATGCCGAAGGGAGGGTGCAAATTTCCTTCATTTTGCTTAAGTGCACCCATCCTTATGCAAGCTTGTTGTCTCTAATCTACAGATTAAGTGCATACCTTTTCCTCTCAATGATGTTCAAGAGCGCCTACATGTACGACAACAATATCACAGCATTCCCCTTTAGATATTTCGTATCATCCATAGACCGATTGGTCTCCGTGGACGATAAAAATACCTTCTTTCCATTGTATGGGTCCCATGACCTATTGGTCTCCGTGGACGTTAAAAAAACTATTCTATTCTATTCCTTCCTTCCTTAGACCTTAACAAGGCATTTGACATGTTCATTATGGTAGACTCTTGAATACCAACCTTCAATAATTATTTGGTGGTATGTTCCTTTTGGTGGTATGGTACAAGGGCATCAATGACAGTTGTACGAATAGGGTGCTTCGATTGAGAGCATTCTTATCTTTGTCAAGGGGGTTTGATGCCTACGCACTTAAAGAACAGTGTGCCTGTGAATATGAAGCAGATAAAAACCGCACAGGCTAGACTTTTGTCACATTTCGTCATCAGAGACATGGTTAGAATAGTAGATATGAAAGTATAATCCTTCTTTCTATGGATGTAGTAATTCCTTATCTTACCTTACCTTACCTTACCTTACCTTATCTTATCTATTGATTAGTCGACACTACTTAATACAGTTACTTTTAAAAGATAGGAAAGTGTTAGTTTGGATCTACATTCAAAGATTTTATTAAGCTTGGAAGATAGCTTTGAATACATATCACTCGTTGGTTATTATCACAAGTATAACTTAATTTGTCATTGTATGCCACCTCAATCATGACGCTTTCTACTTGTGCAAATTGGAGCTTGAAGACTAATCTGAGTATGCTCCTAAGATGGGGAGATGTTCTTAAAATAATTTTTGCTACAAAATGTCATATCTTGCTTATGTGACGGTATCTTTTTTCATTTTTGGGTTGCCCCTAAGGGGGCAAGCCCTTGTTGAGGTGGGTTTGTGGCATATTCTAGGCATATGCTAGTATATGCCTAGAATATGTCAATGACTGCTCCAAACCCATAATAGGTCAGTAAACTCGGTTGCCTCGCTTTCTACGGCCACTCGAAGCGGGCTAACGGTGCTCCCCCGATCGAGGCTGCATCATTGACGGATGTGGGAAGCCCGCTTTTTGGGTTTCAAAGTCACTCCAGAGTGTCTGGAGTTATGGCTTTAACATTGCTCTTCAGGATTACAGGATTATGTTGGTGCTGTCAGGGATCAGCGGGCATTGTTGATCCTTGATCCATCTTATATGATATATTCTGGTTGTATTGATTGTATTGATGCCCAACAGCTTCTTAAGTTGCTTGATCAATGGGTCGAATAGTGGACAAAGGCGTATTGCATTGTTGAATGCGTGTTTATGATCGTTGGTTATTTGTTGATGATATTGGGTCTTTGGATGTGGTTCACAAAATGCTAGAGTCGATCACGGAAAAGAACTTCTCTCCTTTTCGGATCCACTTCTCCTTCCGAGGTGAGTGGTTTATCCTTAGACTTTGAAAACCAATGTCAATGAAATTGCACATCAATTTTTTATTGCTGCCAGCAGAGCCGCTGTTCAAAACATATGTCACAACTGAATATGTTCTGGACTCTTCTATTGTAAGTTCTCGGAGTTGCATGTTTCGGTGCAAAGATGCAATCGTATCATTGTTATAAGTGTCATGTACCTTAACGAAGATTTCACTGCCCGAAGGGCTTAATGTCAGAAGATTTTATATTTTGAGAAGAGTGGTTTTGGTCATAGACAGAGAGATCAAACTCCCTGTTGACTTGATCCTAAGCTCACAATTGTGTTTGATACTGTATACTCCTGATAGCTTGAACCTGGATATTACAAGTTGAGGCCTGGAAAACATGCTTCCTTTGTGTATATCTAGAATACTGTTATTGACAGAGATATGAAGGCTATCTGTGCGCCTTCTGAAGTTTCCTCCTATTATGGGGCTTGACATAAAATTTAGTGCATTAAGGGACATAAGACTAGTCTGTATATATTGTTAAAGGATGGAACTATTCTGGCATGGAGGTTGAGTGTGGCTGCTTAGGTGAGAGCATCTTAAGTCTTTTTTTTTTAAGCCTGCACTGCATGGTGCCAGCATGTCAATGACGTTCATATGGTGCATGCGATGGAGTAATTGTGCTGGAACAGTGGTAGATTTCCAATGTTCAATAGACTAAGTAGAGTCATGGTGCATTGCTGTCAGTGTTAAAAGACAGGCCATGACATTTGTGAATAATAGTTGATTTTCTTACATGCTCAGATCTGCTCTATTTTTTTCTTAATCCTTAACTCGAGCATCAATTTGATGAATTTTAAGGGATTGAGATAGCATGAAATCACGTCAAGATTCAAGATCTTTTGCACAGCCTGAATGATTTGGAACGTTTGTATTTAGAGGTGCATTTGTTGAGATCTCTGAAGCAGAACAATATAACGAAGTTTTTTGGCTGGTGGGTTGACCATGGCTAACTAATATTGTTAAATACTAGTATTGTTAAATTTCGAGTAATAACATGCTCAAATGAATGGAATGCAGAAAGAATACTCCTTTGCTATTGAGAACGATGCTGTATCATATAGTTTCTTTATGACCACGCCTTTATACATCATTATCTTGCAGGTACCCGAGGCTTTGATCCCCCCAGATGGTGCACGAATTATGTCTCTTACTGATGGAACTATGAATGTGAAAATCCATTTGCAAGCATATGTCTCAACCTCACATCAATGACAAGAATAATTTGTGTTTAAATTTTCTGGCGTTTGGGAGATGACCAGCTTGCCACAGGTGGTTATTATGAATAATAGAGCATATCCTTTTGATTCTTTTGTGTGCTTTTGAATTCCTCTATTGGTCTCAAATATTAATCACCATTTATTTGTTGATTCTTATGTTATTTGTTAGTTATCAAGATGTCAAAATCCGCCCCATCAGATCATCACACATTAACTTGCTGGACTCAAACGATGTAAGTTATTCCGTATATTTGATTTCTGCATTATACATTACTTGACATATGTGTGCAGGAAAATTGCATACAAGATACGGCGTTGCAAGATAGATGCATTTGTCGGGTATGACTTCCTGTCATTTTTTTTTTCCTTAGCAAAGTCACAATTTGAAATGAGGAAGAGGAAAATGGCCACTTTTTTTATAATTTTGACTGCAACCCCAGTAAGTACTTACAATTGTAAATTTTGATGGACAATGCCGAATCCACATAATGGCACTTCCGTCCGTGCCTCTCATAGTTCTAATTGTGAATGGTTCTGCATCATAATCTTGAAAAAAATCTATTCCCTGTTCATTAGAGCAACCATAAAGATAGTTCTTTTGCTACTACAGTACATTTTAATTTCGTAATATATGAATATCATATCTATATCTTCCATTTGCCCTGTTACAAGATGAAATCTGACAATGCTGAGCGGCCGGAATGCAATAATCTGCTTTCTATTTATCACTTGGTTTCTGGGAAAACAAAGCAGGTCTTAGACCAAATTGGCTAAGTTGCCTACTTAAGTTGCTATTCACAAGTTGCATGTCGTTCATTGCATTTGTCAAACCATAAGTACCAATAACCAATAACCATCAAGTCAATTGGAGTATGGTCAGTTGCAAGGGAGCATTCAATGTTCTTTGTTGTTTGCATGTCTATTGGTAATGCAAACTTTCCAAGCTGTGTTCTTCCTCATGTACACAGTCTTGATTTCAACCCTTATTCTTTCCAATTGTATCAAACTAACTCTAGTTTATATTTATATTTCTCTTGTATTATCGTTTGTAGCTCATGACAGTATGAATGGAGTCTTCTCTGAGTCTACTCTAAGTCTAGCTCATCACGAAGAATCTGGTATTGACAAATATGATACAACTCTATCTGGAAGGAGCAGCTTGATACCAGAAAGAGCTAAGCGCGGTCTCGCTTCATCCAAACCTACTTGCAATTAGATGGTGGTGACCAGCCAGTTCTGCCTTGATTCATTTCCGTGCCTAGTCCTAGGTCCAGTTCCAGTCCATGATCTTTTTTGTTCAACATGCCATCTTCACATTGGACCATGTTTTCCGTTCCAATTTAAGTTTTCCTTTAGGTTTTGATTTTGTTTAGTGTGACATTGCATTCTCCCTTGATACTCTAGCTTTTGACTCCATTATTGTTTGCCTATTCAAGATCTTGATCCAGTAGTAATCTTATTCAACCCCTTGCTGGCTATTGTTCCAATTGTTGATCCAGCTTCTATAATAGATCCAATTCTAGATTCTAGTTCGAGTTTAAGTTCGAGTTCAAACTTTATGTCGGGCAGCCAATATCTACTGATTCCAATCCCAGGACATAGTCAAAATCATGGGTCTTGTACATAGTGGTCGATTATGAAGTTATTTGTGCAATTAACAAATCACACTATGTGTTTCACTGCTTGGTACATATTATGTTACATAAGGATACCTCATCCCTAGGATCGACCTTTTTGACTTCCAATACATATACTTTCAGCCTCTTCCTCATGAACAACACATTGTGAGCTTACGAAGCCAAAAGTTAAAGATTAGATCTAGTTTTAAGATCAACACTAACATTAACTTCGATATTTCCAAAGCATGTAAATGTATTCATTATTGAACTAAAAATGAACATAGTAGGAAAGCTGGCACTTTTCAATTTTGTTTTTATGGCATTTCTACACAAGGGACATTTGCCCTCGAAATGTATTGAGACTTTTTCATTATTGTTCCAAGAACACATGATGTAACACTGAAAGTTGGTGGACTGTCTTGCACATACAGTTAGTTTTTTTTCTCCAATGAAATTGACACCTTGCATTGATAGGAACGATCTGATATCATGGCAATGCCATATAAGCTTGTATTTTATTAAAAAATTGTGGCATTTAAAATATCATAATGGGGAACATATAATTCTTTCGATAGTAACAAGCTAAAATACGAAGAGTAAGCAACATTAATCTCAAGAACTTGGAAAAACAGAAACCATGAAAACACACTTTCGCGCCATCAGAGGGCAACCCCTCGTGCGCAGCACCTTGTTTTTTTTGAAGGACGTATTTCATTGATCATGCAATATCAAGTACAACTCATGCAACATAACAAAAAAAAAAAAAATCTTCCTAGTAATTAAACTAATTAAATATAGAGCTAATGTTGTCAGCAAAGGTCCATATTCAAATTTAAATAAAAGGGAAAGGGGGAGAGGGGGGAGGGGATATAAGCTTCATGCTTGTCCAATTTCACAAAATATGTTGACTTTTTCTCACTATAGAAGCTTTACCATTCAGTGGAGCACTTGCGAAATGAAATAGTGGTGTTCGTTTACATTTGTTCTAACAGATGTTTTAATTGAGGATATGGGCTTTTTCAATTTTATTTTCTTCTCTTTCCCGGCATACGTCCAAGGAAGATCCTCCTCAAACTTGAACGTATTTCGCCCTTCCTTTGCAAATAGGATATGTCAATGTTGTCAAATTGATCCATACTCTTTAGAATTTCTCAATGTTTGCAACTATTTGAGCATGATATATCAGTTTAATTACACCTAATTGACCAGTACATGTGCTTTTGCAAATGTCTATAGTGATGACACTAGCATCTTCTATCTTGGAGGTTCTTGACCAATGAACCCAACTATGTCTCCCATCAACACATTGGTATGTTCACATATTCATAGCGAACTTATTATTGTAAAGGTTTTCCCTCAAAAGCCCTTCGAACCTGGAGTTTTTTTTTCCCGTATATTAATGGCCTTCATGTGCTCTTCCTTGTATTATATGATGTATCTCATCTCTATGGATGATCAATTCCATGGATATATTTATGCAATCAATTGGGCCACCAGATCGAGACTCTCGGGGAGGACGATCAATATATATAGTGGTCTTTTGTTCTTCTCCTCATTCGGCGTTCTTTCTCACAATAGTTCGCTTATTTGTCTCCAAGGCCTTATCCTTAGCTTCCATTACGGCAACTTGAACACGCAAACCTTGTATGGTATTTTCATGTTTTGCAACTTGGAGATGATTCCTTGAAACCATGTCCTTTTCAATAAGATTTTGCTTGGGGCGGATTGAAACATCTTTTTATCCTCGTCTGGATTTTTATGCTCGTTCTTCTCATTGGGCCTTTTTCAATACTCCCAGCTTGTAGCCTTTTCATCCTCAATCTTGGCCATGCATGTGATTTTTTATATGAGCTTTAGACATCCCGACAATGATGGTGCAAACGGATATTATATTTTAGGTTTTCTTATTTTCTTATGTTGGTGGTATTAAATTTTAAATCTTTGCCAACCAATGCTTCCTCCATCGTCTCTTGGCCCTTCTCCTCCTCATCCGAATCGAGCTCCCTCCGTGCATTGCTCTATTTTGCGGTAAACCTAAGACTATAAATTGGATCGTTGTTGGCACTAGAGTTTACCTATTACTCTATTAGCCACTTTGCCTCCTTTTCTTCCTCCTCCTCCCTTTACATCCTTATTTACTTTACCACCTCCATGGTCGTCTTAGGCCATCTACTTCCTTTTCATTTCAAGATTTATCAATATATCTACTATTTTTCATGAATAAAAATCTATTGTTTAAATTTGGTTTTTCTTGATTTAGAGAAAAACTTTTCGGATTTTATTTTAAGTTCATTTTCGAAGGTTTTAAAGAGTTTTGGCAGCAGGGAAGTATTATCGACATTCCAAAAATCGGGAAAGATTTTATAGTATGGTTTTGAGTAAGAAGTTTGGTCACGGCATAGATGCCACATGGGAAAATGCATGCTCCTTCGTCGTCGAGGTTGAATCACGATTCTACTTTGTAGTGGAAAGAAATAGGAAAAACTCGAAATTCCCCTTATGTTTTGCTAAAATTAACAAAACGCCCCTAGTTTTGGGGGTATTTTAATGGAAACGATCATAACTTTTTTGTGATGATCCAAATGAGAATGAGCCTGTCAAAGCTATTGTAAAGGAGGATGAGATCTTTCCATCAAAGGTAAGATCGTATAAATCGGAGTCTTAAATCACAAGTTATGCTATTTTTAATACACAAGAAAATTGTAGAAATTTGAGGAGGATTTTTTTGAGACCATAACTTGAGATTTCTGGAACCGATTCGAGGAGATGTTAACTTTCATAGAAAGATCTCAACCTCTTCTACAATATATCTAAAAGATTCATTCTCATTTGGATCATCATAAAAAAGTTATGGTCATTTCCATAAAAATACCCCCAAAACTAGGGGCGTTTTGTTAATTTTAGCAAAACATAAGGGTATTTCAGAGATATCCATTTTTGTGCCATGCCATGTGCTATACGGAATCCATTTATTTCTTTTGTTCCAAGATTTTGTATTACAAGAGTCCTTGTGATGCTAGCTTCTAAGATTATTTGGCTACAACTCTACTCCATTTTTCTGCAAGCATGTAATGGTATAATCAAGATTACAGAAAGAGCACATGCTATTGCAGGATTCCTTGGTGAGAACGAATCCTAGGAATAGAATTCTAATTTGTTTTACTTATTAGTACTTATTTAATTGGTTCTGTGCTTAAAATTTTTGGCGTCTTCTCTTCTAGGTTCTGATACAACTATTCTTAGATGTACTTCTGGGTCCTTGAATCTTTTGGTCTAAATATTCTTGAAGTCATCGTTAGTCTCTTTGCAATGTGAAGCATAAGCCCTTTGTCTTTGAATGGGCATCCGATGCTAGCTAGAAGAAGTACTGACATGCAGAGAATACTATTGCAGGTACGCCATGCTTCCTTCTCTTTTATAGGTTGTGTTTAATAAGTGCTCTCCATTTGTTCTCTGGAGAACTGCTTCAATCCATGGTGAGCTCTTTAGATAAACTTATGCTTCGAGCTGTACCACATTATGTTGTTTAGTACTTGACAACAGTCAATCATTTGCTTGATTGCTTCAAAAATGCTCATGTTCCATTTTGCTAGAGACATGAGTTTTGTTGCCTATCAAGATCCTGCGGCCCTTGCATGAGAGATAGGGATGCTAAAACATAAAAGAGTTGCATGTCATATGCATATCTTTGTGAAATCTACGTAGCCTTCATCATCATATCAGACATTCATGACTAATATTTGGTTTCTTTGGTAACAACAAATTGAACTCCTATACTAAAGCAGTTCCCAGTACCGGGCACAGTGAGAAGTGATTGACACAGAGGTATCATTAGACCCTTTTTTTCACAGTTTTTCTTGAGTTTTGCAATTCATAGCAAAGAGAAGTTGTGAAATTATATGGAACTTTCAGTTTATTCTCACGATTGTGAAGGATTAGAGGTCCAAAGATTTCAGTTTATACTCGATGTTCTTAAGGCCCAAGATGGTAATGAATATGACTTTATGTAAAATGCATGGGCTTAAATTATGCTCCGATACTTAATAGACACCCATTTCGGTATTCGGCTCTATGACTTCGAGTTTTTGTAACACATGGATTTGGTGTGCTCTATGTTAGCAAAACCTCTGTGCGGGTTTTTCGCGGAATCGAGGCCAGCTCAAGTCAATTTCTACCCGTTGGTAGGACAAAAGAAGTGATATAAATTGACCACGCTTTGTAGCATGATTTGTAGCATGTATATGAATACTTAGACTACACTACTAAAAGTAGCATGCCAAGGCATAAGCTTCTACAATATAATGTGTATATGAAAGTTGAGCTTAGAATTTTCTCTAGTAGTGTTACAAGATTTTGTATGTAGCAAAGACATTTGGCATCCCCATTGAGTTGGTTATCCATGCTTACCATTTAAGGAGAAATATTCTTGCAATCTATGCTTCAAATTTGGTTGCGGTTGTATTTGGTCTCCAAGCACTTAGAGAAAGCCATGACACTTGGTTGTGCTTATCGTTGAATTTGAGTATTCTTGAAATCTATGCCTTACAATCTGTAGCATTGACATGCGCAATGTTGTGTGTAGCGATTCACGGACGTCCAACCACGCTTCTGACCCCATTCTGCTTGCATTGTACATTATATGTATGATCAGATATGTTAAAATCAAAAGTTCAAAATTCTATCATGGGTTTATACCTATCCTTCAAGAGTATATGAAATACTATTCATGCACTTCTTTAACTATCCTTTAGGAGCAGATCACAAGTACCAAAAGGTCAATGGTCGGAGATTCGGGATTTGCAAACGAAGTTAAACAAGGCCTTTTTTTTTTTCGTTCAAACTTTTTTTGCTGCTAAAGCTTCCTGGTGCAGACATCTCCCTGCCATGAATTCTAGATAGCCTTCCATCATCATATCAAACATCTCATGGCCTAATAAGTTTTTGTAATATTTGGTTTCTTTTGTCGACATAGATCAATTGGAAGATGTAAAATAATGGATCGGTGTACAACGACAAGGAGAAGTGATTGACACAAAGGTATCAATCATAAACCCTTTTTTCCACAGTTTTACTCTTGAGTTTTGGCAATTACAATGAAATAGAAGTTGTGAAATTATATGCAACCTATAGTTTATTCTTTGGTTGTGAAGGATTAGACGCCAAAGAAAACATACTTAATAGATACCAGCGAAGCCTTCACTCTATGACTTTGGAGTTTTTTCTAATACATGGATTTGGTGCAGCTTCTTGAGAATCCCCAGGATGACCAGGCACCATACTCAAGAATATGCAAATCTATATTGCCCATCTTTAAGGCACTTCAGCAACGTCAAGTGCATCATAACTTCTATTCTTTAAGAGGCCTTCTAATGTATGCTCACAAAACTTAATATCCAATTGGTGTTATCTGCATATTTTGGGAATGAGAACTTTAAGAGCTATTTTTGAGGCAAGCTTAAGTTTTATAGCACGCTACATACATGTGCTTTTTATAAAGGACAACAATTTGGAACCATGCTTGCTTTAGGAAGCATCCGGTTGTCTCACTGCAGCTCGCATCACAGTTGATCATTATGTTATATCCATCACAGTTTTTGTAAAATGTATTGTAAATTTGAAAAGTTTGATGTGCAGTTTTGTATTTTGGCATGGCATAGATTAGCTGGAGAGTCCACTTCAATGTGTGCCAACATTATTGTTCCAAGCAGGAAAAGATGGCAATGCTATATTTCCACCTTTAAATTTCTCAACATGATATAAATGGATAGGTGATGTAAACTCACCTATCCATTAAAGGTAACTTCGTTTAAAAACAAACTGCTGATTTGGATAAAATGCACATGTATTTACACTTGAAATAACCATTGGATTATCTTCCTTTAAATGGTCTATATTACATGGATTATCTTCCGTTAAATGGTCTACGTTAGATCTCATTGCTATATTAAAACAGTGTATGTAAAATGCACATGTATTTACACTTGAAATAATAATCATTGGATTATCTTCCTTTAAATGTTTATATTACATGTATTATCTTCCTTCAAATGGTCTATGTTACATCTCATTGCTACAAGCCATCCATATTAAAACAATGTCATATTAAAACAATGTAATATCAAACCATCAACTATGTAGATATAACTAAGTTCAAAATTATAATTTTATAAATAGCTCTACGTTCTATCATTGGCCATATGTCAAGTGCCACCCTATGCATGGCACATTGTTTATGTTGTAGCATTATCCTTTTTAGATGCCATTGCCAAGCCCAATGCTGCTACATTTTACAAATTGATTATGCTCCAAGATAACTCCAAATCCCTAACATTTACAAATTTATTGTGGTTCTTTAATCCAAAGTTTAAGTAACAGAGAGAATAACAACGTAAAACAAAAGAAGCAACCAACTTGACAAACAATACTCGAATAAAACCAATGCAGTACGACCAACACAATCTTAACCAGCCAAGGTCCCATAGGCCAGTTGGTCTCCGTGGACGATAAAATCATATTCTATTCTATTCTATTCCTATGCACCAATCTGTGAATGGCACCTTTGGACGCTAAAAAACCTATTCTATTCTATTCAATTCTATTCTATCCGCATTGCCACATTGCATCGATAAACCCAATCATCACCTCTTCCACACAGGACCCATAAACAAATCAAGAAAATATGGCTTTCGGAGTTCATACATCCATACCTATATAACATATTCTCGCTAAAGCCCGACAACGCCGGGCACTGTTACTAGTTTTGTTTGATTCAATTTTATGGTGCATTTTTTTAGATTTTCCTATTTTGATGCTCCTCTTCCCCACTTTCCTTTTGACCACGTTTAGGCTAGCACTTTAGCATCCCATACGCTGGTTATAAATAGGTTGCATATGGCTCTACCCTGATTATTGCTTGGATTCAATATGGTTAGGCCAACACTGCTCCTTCACAGACTTTTATCCGCCCGAACCTTGTGGCACTTAAAAATCGTTTACCTTTTGCACATTCTGCTATCTTTCATCTAGTTCAGTCTGATGCCATTCAACACGTATCTTCTCAACCCTTTTTCTGTTTCCCCCTCCAAATTGTCCCTAAAGGTGATAACAAACTCATCCTAGATTTGTGTTATCTGAACTCTTGGCTTGTTATATGCTTCTTTCGGTTTTCCATTTGAAGGGACTTTTTTCCGTTTTCACTATGCTGCCATTTGGTTTGTCCTGTGCACCTTATGTTTTACTAAACTAATGCGACTACTAGTTCGCCATTATGAAGCACTGGCATCCATTGCACTCATTACATGGATGATTTTCTGTTTAATACCAAGCTTAGCGAGCTCCCTCTTCAATCTGAATTTCTCATTCCTTGGCTAGAATTTCATCTTCACATTTCACATTGTGCCATTTTTCTCGAACTTATTTTAAACTCTTGTTCTATAACTCTTTCTATCGCCTCTAAGAATTGGGCAAGTTTTTCATTTATCTTCCTCTATCCTTTTGATGGTACCTTTGACCTTCCGTATTTTAGCCCAGTTTCTCGGTTTTGTATAGTCTTTGCCCGATTATTTTTGGACCTTTAATCTCCACTTTGAGCGTCTTTTCCTACAGTCTTATCCAACCTCTCCATTGGGACCGCTTTATTACATTAATAGCCTTAGCCCGCTTGGAAGTTTTAGGTCAGGAGTCTGTAGCTTCCTCTCTTAGCTCTCGCTCTATCTCTATATTCATCTCCTCTCCATCGTTATAGGTTTGATGCTTTTGGTTGGGGAGGATGTCTTTTGCTTTTTTCTTTATATTAGATTCTTCGAGCCGCTCTTCCATCCATTTCGACTTGTCACGAATCTGTAAGAGGTGGTAATCACAATGTGCCTTCTATCTTATGTAGGGGCGATTCAATTTCTTTCGAAATTCGGTCTCTTGTACTTGAAATTTTTCTAATATCTTTTTAGCTTTCAATACCATTTAAACATATGTGGATTCCTAGATCCCAGAATGAGTGGGATGATTATTTATCTCAGTGTTCCAACTCTGATGACTTTGCTCTTACTCGTTGGTGTTTTCAACAAATAGATGCCCTCTGGGGATCGCACCATGTTGACCGCTTTGCTTCTCCTTTGAATTTAGAACTCCATGTCTTCAATACCAACTTCTCATATCAACACTGCATACCTTCGGTTGCTTTTTCCTATAACTGGCACATATTCTACAATTATTGTCTTCCCTCTACATCTCTCATTCCTTGAGTTATCGCTCATGCAGCAGCATGTCGAGCTCGACCGACCTTAGTGGTTTTGCACTGACCCTCAGCTCCTTGATGGTTCTTGTTGTGGACCGCTTTGAAATTGGCGCCTTTTGTTTCGTATGGTATTCCGCTGCAAAAATGGCATTTCGAGCCTGCACATTGTTAGACTTCCATCTTTCTTTTTCATGAAAAGAATGGGTGCCTGGAAGGGTGATACACTTGATCGAATGAACCCAAGTTCTAGCAACTCCTTCAGTTGCTTCTTAAGCTCTTCTAGCTCTAGGGTGGTCATCCTATAAGGAGCTTTGCTTATTGGCTTTGCATCTAGTCCAAACATAATTTTACATTCCATTCTTTATAGGGTGGAAGCTCTTTGGATTTTATTTGGAAAGATGTCGTGGAACCTTACTAAATCCAGGAAGGAAGGGGGTTTGGGATGTAAAGATCTGTTTATACAAGCTCAAGCTTTGGCAGTGAAGATGATTTGGAGAGCTATCCATAATACTTCATCATCCCCTGCATTAAAACTGGTCAGATACTGGGTGCAGGAATCATATCCAGTTGGCAGTCATAGCTTGAAACATGAGCTGCTAGATTCAGCATTCTTCCAATTTAACCCAGGTCCTAATACTTCCAACATATACAAAAGAATGTTTGAGGCATGGAATTTAGCATCCCTATGCTATAAACCTCCAGTTCTTGATGGCAAATCCAAAGAGATTAATTTCTTCTAGCATCCTGGAGTTGTTAGTAGTGAAAATGATTGTTTAGCATTACAACATCCACAGAAATATATGCAATGGTACCATGCAGGTATTAGGCAGATTGGTGACATAAGGAAAGGAGAGACAAGATGGAAGTCATGTAGCCACTGTTATCAAGGGATCAGATCCAGACAGGAAAATATATACCTCCATAATGGATAAAGTTGAACAGTATGATGAGATGTGCAATAGCTCAAACCAATGGCATTTGAAAGGGAAAGAGATATATTCTGTTAAGGAGATTTATAAGGCTTTGATTAGCCACAAACCGTTCAGAGCTACATTATTATGGAATTGTGAGGATAAGGATTTAGCGTTAGTATGTGCTAAAGGATGGAAAAGCTATACTGCAAATATGGTAAAGACCTTTAGCTGGTTAGTTCTACACCAAAGTTTAACTACCAATTCTAAGAGGGCCAAATTTGATACCTCCATTTCAGAGATATGCCCAATGGGGTGTGGGAAAATTGAAACTTCAAACCATATTTTTGTATGTCCTATTATCAGGGATTTTTGGAGCTGGTCTGCTCAAATCAACAAGGGAGCAATCTGGGATGCCGGTCTGATAGAGTATCTGAATATCGAGAATAGGTTATTAAGCACAACAAGATCTTTGAGTTGCTGGGCAGTTTGGAAACATCGAAACAGGGTTGCCATTGAACACAAAAATCCTAATCTAATCTGGCTCAAACAAACTTTTTTGACTGTGCTGGTGGACTCAGCTGTGGCCCATAGGAATTTTAAAGGAAAGAATATGATAAAGCATGGACAACTATTGGTAGATTCCAGGGGATATATGATTTCTTTGCTCTAAAACTAACAGTTAATGATGATGTTTTACACAGATGCTGTGAGGAGACTTAATAGATACAGAGTTGCAAATGGGGGTAGCCGAGGACTCAGATGGAGAAGAATCCAATCTTCCCAGGAATGAGCAAGAAGACATCTTCATTCAGCTGAAACAAGAGATGATTCATGCTTCGGCTATCAAGAAGGTATTAAACAGGCCTGAAGCATGGAGTCATAATAACCTAAGACAATTCTTCATGAACTTGTATCACAAATGGCAGCAGAAAAGAGAGGCCCATGTTCTTCTATTGTTGGATTTCACTAATTATCCGGTGGCCAAGCTTGATCTTCTGCTAAACATATTTGGAAGGAACAGAGTGTCGGGTCTGACCATACAAGATCTTATTGAAGCACAATAGCTTTGGTTTGACTTCTATATTAGTATTTCCAACTGAACATATTAGAATGTTTTTTGATAATATTATGGAATGGTGCCTTCTGTAGCAGGCCCTTCTGTTATGACATGATTCCATTTTACAAGGAATATGTTCCTGTTTTACAACCTTAAAGTATGCCTTCTAGGGTATACTCGATGATGTAACTTATTTCTATGAATATAAAACCAACCTCGCCTTCAAAAAAAAAGGGGGGGAACTTTTCAATTAGCTTAACAATTGTCTTACGTAACTGCTTCAAACTAGCATCTTCCTTCTTATTGTGGTCGAGGTCGAAAGCTTCTAACTTAAGGATATATGCGACCTTGCTCACATAACACACTTTAATTAATTTCTTTGTTGACGTACACTATATTACCATAATGATTTTTTTACCTTTGACTAAAAAGCGCTTGCCATTTAGTATTACGATCGATGTTTCATGCTTATCACAATCAATCATTTAACGAGTTTCAAAAATTCCATGCATGTGATTCTGGGAAGGGACAACTTCTCATCGGGATAAAAAACCCCGCCCTTTCGGGTTTTCGAGGAAAACCCTAATGAGAAATGGTCGCCAACAACCTTGAATATGTTGCCTAGGGAACCGAAGGAGATGGGTTGATGGCGAACCCCAAAAATAGCAGGACCCCAGAAGACGGCATAAAACTTGCAAGCAACACAAAGAACCCTAAAAAACACCCGTGAATGGTTAGAGAAATCAAACACAGCCCCCAACGATATGAGCGATGAAAACATATGAAAAAGAACATAGCAAAAAAGGAGATAGCATCACCCGTAGGGTGGAGAAAAGCATCACCCAACAGGTGGAGAACAATCATGTGAAAAGAAATATGCGTCACCCTCGAGGTGGAAATAAACAGCATCACCCGTAGGGTGGATGGAGAAAAGCGTCCAATGGGTGGAGAACAATCATGTGACCCGCATGAAGCATCACCCGCAGGTGGCAAATAATGCGGCATGATGCCGAAGAAAGAAAAACATTATTATAGCAACACCCAAGGTGAATAACAACAAAGAGTGCATGAACAAACATATGTGAAAAACTGACGCGCGCCCCTAACAAGCAGGGTGGGAAGGGAGGGAAGCAATGAGAATGGAAGAAGTGCTGCTATGAGAAGACGCCGATAACCGGTCCCGAATGGAGAAGAGCCTTATATAATGACTCGTCCCTGCCCAGAATGACGATCCGATGGCTCGGATCGATGCGATTTTGGGAAGGGACTCGCAAGAGACACAAAACCAGCCGACTACTAGAGAACTTTCCAAACTATAAGCCCAGCCGCCGCGAAACCTCCAAGTGTTGAGTCAGGTCACGAAGCACGTAGCGAGAGTGAGAAGAAGAGGAGCGCCAGCGACCGTGAGTGCGAGAAGAAGTGGAATATATAGAAGGCACCCATTAGCGGTTAAGGAGAACTAGAACGTGCATGACGGTGAAGCGGCAAGCTGCACAACAACAAGCACTCAAATTGATGTGAGCGATTAGTAATGACAAAAAAAAAACAATACATGAAAAAGAGAAGATAGCATCACCCAGAGGGTGGAGAAAAAACGTCATCCAGCGGGTGGAAGAAAAAACATAAATAGAAATTGGCCATCAAGGTGGAAATAAACAGCACCACCCACCAAAAATGGTCCAATAGAAACCCATGTCACAAAATTGCAATGGAGTGCCAAACGCAATATTTGGCACATACTCCCAGAAGGGAATTTTATTTGGAGGGTTTTTTTGAAGATGGCTTGGAGGGTTCCATGGTATAATATTCCTTAGAATATTCTATCATGGCATGTTGTACAGGTCGCCATTTTTTTTTTCCGTATTGCAAAATTCACTATAAGATCTAATGAACAAATGTAGTGTGAAGGTTATGACATATACAAATGTAGTGTGAAGGTTATTGGCCTCAGTGGACGATAAAAAATCATTCTCATTCTCATTCTCATATACCATAATGAAATCAGTTTGAGTCAACATTTAATCACAACATTAATAGAATAGAATAGAATAGAACAGAATAGAATAGAATAGAATAGAAATTAACGTCCCTTGTGCCCTCAGGCCCCTGGACTTGTGTAGCATGGGCGAGCTCCCTGAAAGGGCGCTACTACATCATGCTGTTATGATGTAGCCTTTTCCGAAGGCTGACTTTTTTCTATTATTACCAGCATCCCGCTTTACATCAGCTTCGTGGCCATGCGGTGGTGCGTCGTTATCAATCAGCTTTTAACTGAACAATTTGTGTGGGGTTTTATGAGCCGCCTCTTGTGCAGTTCATATTACTAACCCTCTCTCCCTGTGTACTTCCCTGTGTCTGATCAACATTCCCTGGATCGCGTCTGCCAAATCCCTCAATGATTCTGTCATTGTCATCAAAATATGTACTGGTTGCCCCCATCTTATATTTCTGTACCTGTCTCTGATGTCCCCATATATCAGGCAATCATTAATCATGTGGTTCTCATCCTCTATTCCCCCAGAGTCACAGATTCTGCATATTCGGTCCTCGTTGGCTATTCCCCTCCACCTGTCCTTTTCGATTCTCAGATCATGACTCTCCATCCTGAATCTAGCCAGGATGTCTCTCCTGGCTTTTCCCAATATGTTATCTCGGTACATCTTGTGTCCTACCTGCTGTTCGGGATTGAAAACTGTCATGAGTTAGCTTGTCTTGGGTCCTATGTGTATTTGCAGCCATGCTCTTGTAGCTCTGTCTGCCCACTCTTCATTCCACTGCCCTTCGTTTATTAGGTCACTTAGATTCAATCCCATCTCTCTGGTCCATTTTGCCACATCCTTAAACCATCCACTGCCTATGAAAATGCGTGACTTTGATGATTCAATGATTGCAATATTAGACAACTTCCCCTGAAGGTCTCCTGCATTGTCCTTAATTAGGTACCTTATGGTCCTCTCCCATGCTCTCACCTCCATTGGTTTCTGCCCAGTTTCGAGGATCATGATTGTCAGTGGCGTATTTGTCCGTACCTTAAATTCCTGTTTGTGCCATTGCCTGAGAATTCTTTCCTGTTTTTCCCATTTTTTGTCTGTTAGGCCTGGCCCCCAGGCTTCCGCCCCATATAATTGTGTAGTGGCTACTACTGCACTGAATAAATAGCATTTGATGTCCCAGTCAATTATTCTACTTCTGTTGCAGAAATTTTTCATATTGAAATAGCTCCCTATGGCTGATTGGAACCTCGTGTCTGCATCCTTAGCCCACTTCCCTGTGCCATGTGCATCATACCCCAGATACCTATATTCCGTTGTCTCCTCTATTTCTGTTTCCCTGTATCTGAAGGGTCTATGCCTGGTCTTATGGCCGAAGATGACTATCTTGGTCTTTGCTAGATTTACTGTTAGCCCGGTTTTTTCACAGAAATTTTCCAGTATTTTTAGTAATTTGTGCATCCCCTTATTTTTTGTGGCCATCATGCTCAGATCGTCAGCGTACAGCATAATCGGTATCTTGGTGTCTCCTAACATAGGGGGGTATTCTTCCCCTTGCTGTTCTGCTATGTAACCCCCTTTGGTTTGGGTGCATATTCACACGGGGGGTGACTCCGGGCAACGAGAGCTGTTGGATAGGCATATTCACCCCTTATTCCTTAATCTATACCGTACGTAAAGTTCCTCGTTTGTGGGGTATGCAAGTACAAAATTTGCTATACTGTATAACAAGATTCGCAAAATACTATAAGATTTGAAGCGGAATACTATATGGTGTTGATTTCAGACGCGTAAAAATACAATTATGAGGGCTCTCGCCGCCTCTACGCCACCCCCGTGTGAATATGCACCCAAACCAAAGGGGGATTTTAATTTAAAAGTGTTGGACCCAATGATTGTGTTAATTAATGTCAATGGTAGTTATGTGTTGGTTGTTAATGTCAATGGTTGTTATGTGTTCGTTGTTATGTGTTGGGGGATTTAATTTTTATATGTTGGATGTTAATGGTTTGTGTTGCAAAATTTGGTTCCTTCGGGGCCTTAGGGACGTCATTCCCCCCCTGGTGTGACAAAAATTTTAGAATTCAAACACAAAAAAAAAACTAGAATTTATTTGAGGCTTTCATCACCTGTAGCTTTTGAATTTGATCACAATAAAACAAATAGAACATAAGTAAAAGTTACCATAAAGATAGAGCAGATTGATCCCATTATTCTGAAAGTCATAAAGTTTGCAACACAAAGAAAACCCCATGTTATTATGCTGCATATTGTTACTTCTGCTACAACTATTTCCCTTTCACAATGACACCATTGTTTATCAATCCATATGATTTTGGATGCTCCATCTCTAGCTTAAAGGTAATGCATGATTCACCTTATATATGGTTCGATTAAAATTCCAAACCTACAATATAAATGCATTCTTGTGGCCACTATTTGACTGATCTGCATGACATGGAAAAGGGTGTGGAATAATCCGCCTGTTGTGTGCATAAGAATCCGTTTGTTGATTGAAGCTAAAGGCTGGGTACTATGAACAATCCGGCAGCCAGGAATATCCAAGAGTTGGAAGCAAACAGAGGGCCTAAACTTGAATCTGCAGCAAATCTTAAGAAGGAAACAAAAGGGGATTTTGCAGCACTACATTGTAGAATCAGGAAACCAATACCTTGTAAAAAAAAACATTATGCTAACTAAAGAAACATTAAAAACCAAATACCTTTGTAAGTGTGAGCAAAAAATCCAGTAAAATCCACTCCGGCAATAAGAATCCAAGAGGGCAAGTACACATGCATATGCACACATAACAAGATTGCGTATTAAACGGGAGCAAATCATCGAAACGAGAGCGAAAGGAATATTCCTTAAAGATTCCCTTTTTTTTACAAAAGGGGTAAAACGAGGTTAAAAAAAAAAGATGCATGAAATTCTATTTTGACCCCCCCAAAAGTGACTAATTTTTTTGTGCAACGAAAGAATTGACTTTTTTAAAGTGTCATTTTTCTTAGCAAATAGAATGTTCTTGAAGTATATTTTACGTGAGAAACCTAATTTCAGAGGATAAAATATTTAACAAAAAATTGAAGTTAGTCCGTAACTGAAACTGTAGTATTCTCAAAATTTGAAGATAGAATCTTCATATTCACATGCAAAATTTACAGTCTTTTTCTAAGACTCAGTTGTGTACAAAAGTGTGAGGAGTGATAGAGAGGGATCTAGGACGTCATCATATTCATTTATGCCATCCTCATCACCTTCACTTCTTTCACTGTCACTAGAGGAAGTGCTTGAGTTA
The DNA here is from genome assembly GCA_021234155.1 of Isoetes taiwanensis. Classification (NCBI taxonomy): domain Eukaryota; kingdom Viridiplantae; phylum Streptophyta; class Lycopodiopsida; order Isoetales; family Isoetaceae; genus Isoetes; species Isoetes taiwanensis. The sequence continues at coordinate 11,020,931 of JAJEKV010000013.1, read as the reverse complement.
TCTTCCTCATCACTATCAACAGATGGTGTAGCATTGCCACCACCTTCTTCATCCTCTTCTTCGTAATTACAAGCTTTTTTTAAGCAAATTGATAGTCCCCTCCGTGTAGACGATTGTCGATTTCAATTTAAAATCATAGCACAATATAGTCACATCATTAAGGATCAGCTCATCCCTACAACCCACCTTCTTGACTTTCTTCCTTTTCCTTGGCTTCTCATTTCTAACTCATATCTACCTTCAAAAGCATTTTTCGAAAGTGTTGCAAGCCAATGAATCTTGAGTTTAGTGACTAAGCCTTCCTCCTTGAATGTGTCAAGCACTTTTGCTATCCGTAAAGGTCCACCTTTGTCATCCTCCTCGCTTGAAGAGCAATTAGCATACCCTTGGTAATTTTCGTGATATTACCTTGAGGCTCATTCCCGCCTTGGTCCGAGGTACATGACTCGATCCTCGTCTTCTTCTCATCGCAGTGCTAATGTAGCATTGCTTGGACCTGCTTGGCTCTGGGGTTGATGGAAGGTGTTAGGCCATCCAAATGGTTCTTGCAACTGTCTTAGAGCTATATTTTTCACAACAATTTTCTGCTCGAGAAAGAAATTACTCCACCACATCCCATCTTCTTCTAAGAAGTACTTAAAGCCTCGAGGAAATTCCATTTTCAATGGCTTTTAAGGATGACTCGGGGTACTTTTCTTTCCGCTTGGACTCCTTAGGATTTTTGAGAGGAAGTTGTTCAAAGACGCTCTATGAAGGAAGTGTCCTGAATATATTTAAGGAAGCGTAATCCCCTCGGTGGACTCAGTCCTTAGTTGTGGTATACTTTTTCCCTGTGAAGAAACTCCGCCATCCTTCAAGTAGAACTTGATGTGATGTTGAAAGGTGAGATCATTCAACTTGTTCACAGCTTGTTCTCTGTCTGAACGTTGAGAGAAAACAAACTCTCTGAAATCAGCAGTCTCTTTAAGAAGATCGATCATTGGAGTGGGAGTGTAAGAATCTTCAATAATTCGAACTAATGTAGGAAGGGAGAAAGCCTTCTTCCTTCTAAGGCGCACAGAAAATCTGCTGAACATTTGGTCAATCTGATCATGAGTGTGGCCTACAAGTAAGAAACCGAGCTTCACTTTTCTAAAGATCCCTAGCTCCACTAACATAGCACAATATGCAAAGAGTGTTTGATTCTTGTTCTCCCTTGTAGTATTGTCAAGTTGCAGGTAAAGCACTGGTGGTAATTGCTCTTGCTCGCACAGGCCCTTGTTAAGAATTGTAATTGTGAGGTTCGGGTCACCATGCAAGTTTGGATATGTCAAAAATACTTTGCACTTTAGACTTCCTTTGAAGACCATAGCTCCTACAAGGTGGACCTTAACAAAACATTCCTCTGGCACATCTTTAGGAATGTTCAAGAAATGTGGTAGAGTAGTTTTTTTTTTGTCCATTCCATCAATCACAACAGACATATATTGCAGTGGACGTTCAAGAGCTTTTTTTTCTCAGGTTTGGCAAGCTTTCTTCTCTCACGCTTGTTGTTCACGATGTCTGGCAAGGTTTTGTTGCACAATATCCGTAGAAGAAATAAGGTCAAAGCATTTTTTTAAAACAAGTGAGAGATTGAAGAACATGAGCTTACTTCTTTTCGACCTCTGTCTTTTGCGGTTTCTCTTTGACTTTTTAATCTCGCACACCTTGAGCAAAGCGGACATTTTGTGTCTCCCCGAATTTTCACTAAACCGAATTCACTTTTCCACAACGGTGAAGTGTAAGTAAGAGATGTGTCAAGCCGAAAGTGCAAGTCTTTTTCATTAAAAACATCTTTTTGGTGATGTTATCAGTTAAATGATACATGTTGTCGTTAGGCGCCTTCTCACATGTTTCTCTAAAATATTTCTCCATCCATGACACAAAGAAGAAGGGCATGCATGGTTACAACTCTTCTTGGTCCACAATGATCATCAATTGCTGGATTTTTGTCCGATCTTTTGTGTATTCTAGACATTCCGTGGACCCTAAACGGTGGACAACCATAAAGCATTTCCGCAAACTTCTTGACGGTTAATGTAGTGCAAGAAGGTGTTGCGGTCTGGCCTTACATGATAGGCCAAGTAGGCATTCTGGTCAGCAAATGTCATTGAACTGTAGTTGTCTCTAATTGCTCGTAATTTAGACATGTTAAATTTGTTGATGCAACCCAATGAGCAGCATTTACTTCTTAAAAGTCTTCTCATTTTATGCTCGTCCATAAGGTTTCTTCTTCTTACAGAGGAGCATGCTCTCACACCAAAATCCACCTTGAATTTCTTGGTGGACTCGCTAGAGAACGTGTAATCTCGTTGCACTTCGTTGGTGTCTTCATCTTCTGAAGAGAGTTCTACTCTGGGGGTGACCTCCTCTGCCCTTAGTGGTGTGCTTGTAGAGGAGAACAAACCACGGAAGTCGTTCCCTGATAAAGGCGGAGGTGCAAAGGTTGAATGAAGGAGATGGGCCAGCATATGACGTGCCAGCGAAAGTTGTTGTAGCGTCTTCACAGGGAGTTAGATCAAACATCTCTCTTATAGCAGACTGAAATTCTGCAAACCCATGTGTCACCACGTTTGTGTGAAGAGGAGTAGATGCTGCAGGGTCGTCTTCATTTGTAGTGAAATCGTGGTGGGAGAAACGATGGAGAATCTTGCAGTCTTCAGAACGTGCTGTATTCCTGGCATGTGTAAGTGAAGATGGAGAAACAACAAACGGCGGAGGTAGTCTGTTTCGAAAAATTTGCTGAAGTCGAGCCATTGTAGTGTCGGGGGATGGTACAAATGGTGGTGGAAGATTGCTACGTGCAACAGGTGAGGGTTGGAAAGGTGGTGGCAGCCGGTTTCCTACTGGACTTGGAGAGGGTTGGAAAGGTGGTGGGAGTCTACTAGTTACTGGACTCGGAGTGTCTTCGAGAAGCAACAAAGATGTTGTCGAGGTAGGTGTTGAAGAAGCATCTCCGTCTTGTGTTCCATCTGAAGTAGAGGTACTTGGGCAAACAAATGGTGGTGGAAGTTTGTTCACGAAGCGGTTAACCATGTCAAACAACTGCAAAAAATTGTGGGCTTGTTACTAACTCACAAGTCGATTGGACTAATAATATTCGAGAATACAAATGCTATTCTCGAATAAAATTTTGTGTGCAAAGATTTGTCGTGTGTGTGTGCAAGAATGCTATTCCGTATCACACTTATCCGAGTGTCCGGACAAGACGATTCCGCATCACATAGAAAAACACAACCGACAATGGCCTACCTTTAAAAAGGAAAATTCGGCCGCCTCGATTCGTATTCGCTTTCCAGAGATTTAGTCAAAACTCCCGGCGCCTTAGATCAATATACATTTGTTGTATTCGATTTACATAGCGAAAACAATGGACAGGTAAGCATGTAAAGTACATCTAGACGTCTTTCTTTTTGTTTTCTCGATTTAGCCAGTAGGGCCAAAGTGTATTCCGTAATACACTTTGCCCTGATGTGAAGAGCAAAGTGTGATACGGAATACACTTTGCTCATCGGCGGCGCAAAGTGTATTCGAATACACTTTTGCGGGTGAAGAGCAAAGTGTATTCGAATACACTTTGCACTTCAGTTGGGCAAAGTGTATTAGGAATAAACTTTTGCACTGGCCAAGAAGCAAAGTGTATTCGGAATACATTTTGCTTGTATTTTTGAGAACGCTTTTGCTTTTTTTTGCACTAAAATAACACACGTTTTAGCCGCAAATGCACAACTTTTTAGGTTAGAAATTACTCTTTTCGAGTCCAATTAAGGCACAAGAAATTGACTTAAAGAGTGACAATATTTTGCTTGTTTTCCTGTCTTTTTCTCGGCCTTTAGGGCACAAGATTAGTAAATGTTATTCGAATACAAATTTCGGTTTTGAATTTGCCTTGACATGGTTGTTTTAAACGTTTCGTGGCGGTGGAAGAAGGAAGCAAGAGGGCATCAAAGAAATCTCTGAAGCCCAAGCGCCCACACCCTCGAAGCACACCGCCCATAATGACGAGCCCGCTATTTACGAGAACTTTCAAACTCAATGGTTTGTGACCGTGGGTGCAGATGGAAAATACAAAGACACCGGCGTTTTTATCGCCTCAGTAAAATTGCCGGTAGCAAAAGGTACGCCGACCGAAGTTTGTTAACCTTGGGACAATAAAAGATGTCTCCGAGGTTGGGGCAAGGAGGTCGTGGGGAGGCTATCCTTCAAGACCTCCCAAGGCTTCATTGTTGTGGACATCGTGATTCTTTAAAATTGTCGCTGTGCAAACCACCAAAGATCAGCATGCATTCTTTTCACACTGGGACAAAACGAAGCATGTGTTCATGTATTAGGCAGGTTTGTACCAAAGACAAGCGAGGACTTTCCGTCCGCTGAGTCCGAAAGCAATCGATACAGAGAAAGGTCACAATCACCACCTTCGCTAGTTCTTGAGGAGGTCATCGATGCGTGTTCCGAGGAACAAGACGAGGAAGAACCCCCGCGGCGGCCAAAGAAACTTAGCAAACCAAGGAACAACGATAGCTGCTAAAGAACCAAAGAAGTTTAAAAAGTACAAAGACTTGAAATCACAGAAGTCCCCGAGGAAAGCTCAAAAAACAAAAGGGAAAAGGAAAAGCTCCGGGGTTGCAATAAAGGAAAAGAAGGTTGATAAGACCTCTTAAAGAATGGAGGTTATTAATGAGAGAAAAAATTTGTACAAGGGGTAATTTATCTTCCGTGACTAGCATGAGGGCTGCCCCCAAAGAATGAGTCCGGCGAAAAGGCCGCCTTCAAGTTCGAAAAAATTTATGCACCACTTAAGGAACTTGAAGGACGTAATTAGGAGCAATCCAAATGCTCATGTGGCCCCAATAGTTGTCCTTGTTGATTGGGAGCAATGCAAAACCCCCGTGAATATGACAGAGAAAAACGAAAACATACACACACTACGCCTTGGGAGGAAATCATAGCTTCAAGGCAAGAAGGCAGTCAGACAAAGAAAAAAAAACCCTGTGTACCTCTCTCTCGCCTTGTGCTAGCTTTTATCGTGGTCTCACCGACGAGGAAGCAAAAATCGCTGCCAACACCCACAATGTCGCATAATCCAGTACAAATTAAAGATGAGCTTTGGTCGACAAAATTCGATTCATGCATGTGGGAGTACATGATTTTTAAGGAAAAATATGGAGAAGATTTGAAGAAAGCAAGATACTCGTTAGAACTGAAGGAAGCGCATGGATGTGGAGTGCTGCCTTACGCACGATGAAGCTAATAAACGGCAGCCTCTCATACCGCGATGACAACCGGTTTCAACTAGCCTTTCAGAGACGGCAGGGTAAGTTTCTTTCGTATTCTGGAATAACCAAGCAGAAACTAACCTTGCTTGTTGCCGTGCAGATATGGGACCTACAAAATGAAATTTTTACCATGTTCGAGCGGGGTGAATTAAAAAGTAAAGGGAAGGTCTCGGAAAAGAAGAAAGGTTCTGACGTCCCGAAAAAGGAAATGACGATCACGGTCTGGAGAGAAATGCGTGGGCTTTACGCATTAATGCACATACTAGAAAGGCTACTGCAGAAGGTCGTTGATAAAGAGTTTACGCTCGAAGAGATGTCCAAGGAACTGCATAAGTAAGAACGACAGAACTTTCATTTAAATTTTCCTTCCGTAGCAAGAAATGATTTTTGGGAAGCCAAAGGGGTATTCCGGAATACACTTTGGCTTCCGTGGGTAGTTCAATGTGTATTCTAGAATACACTTTGGCTTACAAGCCAAAGCAAAAGTGTATTCCGGAATACACTTTTGCTTTAAACGTAAAGCAAAAGTGTATTCCGGAATACACTTTTGCTTTGAACGTAAAGCAAAAGTGTATTCCGGAATACACTTTTGCTTTTGGCTTGTAAGACAAAGGGTATTCCGGAATACACTGTGGCTTTTTCTTGTTGCTTTCGTTTTGGTACAAAACTAATATCAACTACCATGGTGGAGGACCGAGGCTGCTGAGCAAGGTTGAGTACCTCCATGGAGTTTCGACGGGAAGCGTACCATGGAGCACTTTAACACAGCAGCCTGCCAAAATTTTTCTAATGTCCTAGAGTTCCCAGCAGTATTACAGAAGCTCCAGGACCCAAGTGCACAAGGCAAAATTGTGAATCATTACCAGAAGCCACAGAAGCTAATTAACCATATTCTGGATATGTTTTCACGTCCAGGAGATTGGGTCCTAGATGCTTTCTCTGGCTCTGGTACAACAATAGCATGTGCACTTAAAAAGGGCCGTAATTGTGTTGCTGTTGACATTGATAGAGAGTCTGTAGACTTCATTAAGATGCGGTTGTCTGCTCTACCAACTCTACCAGATGAAAATCAAGAGTTGGGAGCCAAATCATCATCAGATTTTGCCAAAATGACATCTTCTGAGATACAACCTCCTTTCACAAGCTCTCTGGAAGATGAAGCTACCTTTGCAGAGCTCAAAGAAGTAGCTCTAGCAACTATTCCTGAAGAGACTATTGACTCCAACAAAGATAAGACAGTGACAAAGGAGCAAACTGTAGAGGTAGAAAAAGGTGAGACGAGCAAACCACTTACTGAGGACTTGATTTAGACCTCTGAGTTAGTTTTTGCTAAATTATTTACTACTGGCTATAAAATAATGCCATATTTGATGTACTGAAAAAAATTAAACGTTTTTTGGATGTCCTCGAATTCATAGTAATATTCCTGGTGTATCAATGTCTGGAATTTTGCCATTTCCAAGTGCTCTTTTCTACAAATGCAAGATTATCACTTCAAAAGAGCCCAAAATGCACAATAAAATATTTTGTTTCACTTGAAATCCCCAACTTCTTTTGAAAATGATCATTTTTTAAATCCTGGTGTTTTTTTTAAGGGAATCTTTGAAACGGGAGTGATGCAACACTCCCGTTTAATTTGCAATCCTGTTACATGCACACACATGCACACATGCACATGCACTTGCACTTGCACTTGCACATGCACAATACACATGCACATTCATATACATGCACATGCACATGAACATGCACACACATGCACATGCATGTGCACATGACATGCATACACATGCGCAGTGTTCATGCACAAACACATGCAGAGAAAGACAACAACCCTCGGATTGTTCCAACCAACGAAAATCAACGGCCCATAAAGGGTGCACTCTAGAAATACTATTTAGTACACCTCAACGAATACAACAACGAAATCATAGAAAAACCATGTGAAAAAACGTATAAAAATCTAAAAGTAACCCCGTGTTATTGTGCTACATATTGCATCTATGTATATCCCAAATAGAGTTGGGGATAGAGGGCACCCTTGTTTGACGCCTGTGTCACAGTCTATTGGCTGTCCTTCTTGCTCCATCTTCGCATATACCCTATGGTATAGTCTTGCAATCGATCCTACCATGTTTCTTGGAGCTTGCATGTCTATCAACCTTTGTAATAGCTTCTCTCTCAGGACTGTGTCGAATGCTTTCCTGAAATCTACAAAACAGAAAATTACCTTTCTTCCCTGTGCTTTGTTCTACTCTATTAATATCCGGAGGGTTACTAGATGGTCTGTGGTCGAGTGTTCCGGCCTGAAACCTACTTGTCTTTGTGCCCTCATGTTTCCCGCTTCTGCTGTCCAGTGCCTTTCCGAACCATTTTGCGAAGATGGAACTCACCATTATTGTCCTATAGTTTCCTGGACCTTGCCTTCTTCCTGCCTTATGTAGAGGTATGACCCTGTTGTATGTCCACCTGTCTGGAAGCCCTGTGTATATTATGCCGTTGAAAATGTCCGTGATCTGTTTCCCTATTTCTGTTTCAGCACATTTTAGTAATTCCACTGTCAGACCGTAGAGATCCAGGGATTTGTGGTTAGCCATCCTATTTAAGGCTACCATTACCTCTTGTATGTTGAAGCATGGTTTATCCGAATCCTACAGTGTTGGTATTGATATTGGAGATGCCCCTGTCGTATACAATTTCTCCAGGTATTTCTCCCATCTGGCTGCTCCAATAATGTCCTGCTCATTTTCTGTTTTCATATTCACCCCTCCCTTCCTTTTGAATCCCCTCCAGAACCTTCAGGGCTGCCTCTTCAACAGTTTTGCCAGACCCCATTGATGTTGTAACAAGTTCTTATTCCGTTTTAACTTCAATAGTTTTAGGTATGCTGCTTTTTCTGTCTGGGTGTATCCTTCCCTATGTGCTCTTTGGTTCTTCTTTTTTATTCCCTGCACTCGTCATCATACCATGCTGATGCCTTGAGAGCCTTCTTCTTCTTGGGTCTTTTCTTTTTCCCAAAAACCTCTGTTGCTACTCTCACCATGATGTCATTGAGGACGTTGCCATTGTCGTCTGCCTTGTGCTTTCCCCATTCCCACTCCCATTTCTTCCCTGATTGCTTGTATGAATGTATCTGTGTATTTTTCCTGAAATTGGATTCTTATCCTCGTTTTCTCTTCCCCTTTTTGCCTGTGTTATCGACCTGTGTCGTCCCACCCCCTTTGAGTGTTAATTGGATCGGTCTATGACTTTCCCTTTTCCCGATCGGCCATTCCTGTAGCATAAACCCTACGACTATTTCCATTGCTTGGCCAATTATAATTACATAGTCTACTATGCTCTTCCTGTGTGCATTTTGGCTCGTGAAGCTCCCTGATCCTCCCCATTTTTGCACTCCATTAGCTATGATTACCCCTGTCGCTGTGCAAACTTCAAGCAGTAATTCTCCTTTAACGTTGACCTCTGCCTTATCCTCTGTATCTCTCTTCCACTCCTGTGTTCTTGCTGTGTGTATTATCTGACCATCTGTTTCATCAATGTCCGTGCTTTGTGCTTGTTCCTGTCTAGTTCTGGCATTTAAGTCCCCTACCAGAACCATTGGCCCCTGTTCTTTCCATTTCATCATGCTCTCCCCTAGGTCTAACAGCTCTAGCTTGTCACTGTTTGGCGGATAGTATGCTATGATCAGAAATAGGTCTTGTGTGTTGTGCAATTGAACATTCAACACCATGTATCTTTTATTGATATCTGAATGTAAAATACATGCGCTATTGGCTATACTATTCTTTACATAACAGGCCAGGCCTGCACTTCCCCTCCCAATCTTGAAATCCTTATCTTTCCAACACGTGAATAGCTGATATCCCTCTTCCTCTGGCAGGCTCCCACGTCTCTACTAGACATATTATGTCGCAGCTGTGGGCACCCTCAAGCCTCTCTCCGTCATCCCACGGACAGTTCCAGTACCATATTGTCAGCGTCTCTTCCCTCGGGGTTGCTCCTTCGGGTCTCTGTGTATTCTGTCCCGTTGCCTGTTCTACTTGGCCTTCCTCTGGTCTTTAATATAAATTAGAAATTGATATGAAAATGTTCCTACCAAGAACTGTTGTTCTTCCTCAGGCGAGGACCCTTTGGAGAATATCCTCTGTCAATGCAGGCTGAATGATGTCCAAGAAAAATCTAGGGTCATGGTTTAGGACTTTTGCAAATACGTACATCAGATGTTTGCATGGAATGTATATCCTTTTTAGTTCTCTACCCATGAAATCCAGGCATGTGCAGGTGGGATGCTTGCATACCCTCACTGTATAAGTTTCATCTAGCCAACGCAACTGGTATGCAACATCTCTATTGGTGATGTTGATCTTTACAGACTCAATATCACACTCCAGTAACAAAGCTTGATTAAGCTTTATTTCAGCTTCTACACAAAGCTTCCCTCGTCTGTTCATGCGCTTCCCAAAATGTTCCATGAAGTGGACAGAGCTGTTAGAAGTAGAAGAATTCACACTCGTCACATCGGGCATTGAGTTCCGTGGGGTAATCCCTCTAACGGAATAGTTCCCTCTCTCCGATGTTTCCAACTCTGCACTAGTTATATTTACTCCTTTTGCCACAGGCCAATCTACTGGCCGAGTTGGTATGGCTATGATGCCTGCAGCTGGATAGTAGGTATGCTGCACATTTTGACGACAAAACCAAAACCTTTGTGTGACCTCTCTCCCATTTACTTTCCTTTGTCTCCCCATGAAGCATGGTGCAATAGTAGATTTTGTACGAACTTTATTTATTTCAGCATTGCATCTTCGACCATTGGACTTTATTCTACCTTGACATCTTATTTCACTACCAGGCTCTGTTCTTCTAATAGCCCATTCTCCTGGCAGCAAATCATACTCATGCACAAGGTATATAGCATCATCAAAGATTATGTTCCGTTTTGCTGAAGCATCTACCCTAACTCTAGACCGAGTATGGGCCCTCTTATCTGGACGATGGCTACCAGAACCCATATCCTTGTTATATTCCGTGCTGTCTCTTGTCCTTTTAAGCACAGTCTGATTGTTTCCCCCTGAACCTGCATGAATGGGCCTTAAACCACTATGTAAAACTGCCGAGTTGACTGCGCTGACACAAGCAGATGGAGTAACGTTACTAGTCACTGGAGTGCCCATTCTGCAGATTAAGGTATCCATCCCTGGACCTATTCCAACAAAATTGTGTTCTCTATGTGCTTTGCACTTTGCACTTTGCAGCACAGCTTCTGACAGATCATACAAGCATGCATCGTACAAGGATAATTTGTTCACGTACCCTCTTGATGCTAGCCAACTAGCATGCACAGATTCTGATAGATTAGTGTTAGGGATTTGAGCTGCAGTTGCTAGATTCACTCCATCCTCCATGAAGTTGCCCCATCTGCTCACTCTTTGATGCCATCATGCTAGCCACGAGCCTAATGAACTTATGTCTGAAGGGCTAGTTTTTCCAGGCCACCAATTGACAATATTTTGAAAAGCAACCTCAGCGTCTTCTGCAGTGGGTGTTGATCTCCAGGCCCTGCACAAATTTAGATGCTCTTGTCTATGTTCTTGGAATATGTACTTATTTGTGTGTCGTTGAAGACATTGTTCCCAATGGAACTTACATCCACGTTCCTTTCCTTCCATGGGCTGGCCATCATTGAATACAACTCGAATTGCATTCCAACCCGTGGAAAAATTGATATTTGCAGTGCTGTTTTAAGTATATCATCTTTCCAACTTCATCTTTTTGGTGGACTTTACTTTCAAGACTCTTATTTATCCATTGGCGTATCCTACAACAGAACCACTGTTTAGAAAATTAAGATAATCAAATAGTTACAATCAAAACGTGAGTATAAGAATACCTTCTTTTGTTGCAAAGAGGTTGAAGTTGCTTCAAAAGATTGTCTATTCTATCTCTCCTCCACAACTGTATGTCATCACAATCAATAGTTGTTATCAAGTTGTTGACAGTGAGCTCCATGGCTACCTCCATCTGTATCTGTTTTTCACCCTTCTTGCTTCCTATGGAAGCATTAACTCTACTATTGACCATTTGGAATACCAAATTTATTTCTTCACGAGTTGGAGGAGTTATGATAGGATGATCATGTATACCAACATGAATGGACTAGTAATAGTGCCCAGCGTTGCTGGGCTAACATTTGGAACCTGACAAATGTCATGTGTATTGTACTTAGTTGCATTTCTTTTGTAACATTTCCTAGCAAGACATTCTAGAGATTACTCCATACTTCTAAAAGGTCATCATTCCATTGTTGAATGTGAGATTACATTGACACTCTAGATATTATCCTATACTTCTAAAAGGTCATCATCCCATAACTTAAGTTGGCGAATGTGAGACTACATCATGAAACTCTAGATATTATCCCATGCTTCTAAAAGGTCATCATCCAATAATCCCATACCTATAATCCCATGACTTAAATTACGAAAGTGTGAGACAACATCAAATGTGCATAGCATACAATTGTTTATGTTTATGTTTCATATGTCTATGGATATGCCAAGAAGCCCTTATAGATACATCTGTTTATTCATAACTACGATTCGATATCTCTTTAACATGATCATTATGTGCATATCCATGTTGCTATGTGAGATTTGTAGTAGGTTGTTTTTTTTAAGCTTTTCTTTTGCCAAGAAGATTGGAATTCAAATGGAACCAAATAAGAATTTAAAACTCAAATCACATTCTATTTTAAAACTCAAATCACATTCTATTAGAAGCTACCAATAGGGCATGCCTTCTCGCATATTATTATATATGTTCTTTGGTGTTGAAGTAGCGTAAGAAGATTGGGATTCAAATGGACCCAAATAAGAATTTAAAACTCAAATCACATTCAAGTAGAAGCTGCTAATAGGACATGCCTTCGCATATTATACATTTGTAGATGTTAAAGTAGGTCATAAACGTTCTTGGGTGCCACAAGTGTGCAAGCTACTTGAACAAAGTTCTAAATCAAGGTTGATAAGACAAATTTGAAGGTAGATAGGACAACTTTTCATATTAGCTTTGTAGCTTTATTTTGAATATCACAATTCAAGAATAAAAACTAATCTTCCAAACCGGACATTTGTATCCCATCCAAATTAAATAATGCACATGTTGCCATTTTGCAAAACTTCGCTGGATGAAGCCTTGATATGGAGCTTGTAGCTTGCGGGAGCCATTCCATCTTCTTCATCAACCATGATTTTTTAGTGTTTAGGTCGCGCAACTATGCTTTATGCAATCTTAAAAGTTGTCTTGAAGACTTGGTGAAAGGATTGCAAACCATAAAACAAAAGAGAATTTCCGCTGCTTGATTTTTGAAGAAAGCAAACTTTGTACCGTGACACAATGTAAACCTGGTTAAACGTAAAACCGCTTTATTTTGACGCAGGAACAAAGTACCATTTATTCATGGCAAAGTTGAAGATGCAAGCAAGCTTCCCTTGTGAGCCGATGCTTGCTCATAATCGACTTCGATCCAAGTGAGATTCCCCGAAATAAAAGACGGACCTACATAAATCGAAATGATAGTGGTGATTCCGTGACGACCAAAGAAAGCAAGATATCAGCGTAGATGGAGGCGTGATTGGATGCACCAATGTTCGACATGGCTGGAAAGATTTACCAACCGGGAATAAGTATATGGGTGGGAAAAAAATGACAAACGTAACATAAGACTACTCACTTGCATCCGTGGAATCAATCTTCTTTGCAATGACCTTTGCGGGGAGCAATTTTGCTTCCCTCGAATTTCTCGAGACATGATCATAGATATGTTGGGGTCCACATAAGGTCGGGTACATCTACCTCGCTAAAATTCTCATCTCAGAGAAAAGATGCCTTCTTTAAGAGAAGCGGGACTCACAAAGACGGCCAGGGAAAAATGCCATTTAGAAAAAAGAGTAACCTGAAGGGACATTGCTATGTCTATTTGTTTGTTACATTGTGCATTGAAGCATGACATAGGAAAGCGAGAGATATCATGCTTACTTGAATGAGGTTGTTGCTCCTTAAATAAAATATTCCACCAGAAAGCTAAGTGTCTTGATAAATCTGCAGAAAAATTGAACTACACGATATGAATTCCTTTCCTTAGACTTACCCAAAATGGCTGCAATAGCCAATGCTAGGAAACAAAAGAACAAAATTATTATGCAAAGATGTTACTTGAGAAGAACAAAACATTCCCATGGCTTTGTCTTCATAAGCTCACCAAGAGATAATAAGAACCGATTAACAAATATGCCCAACGAAGAACTAAAGGTAACCATTATGCTAATGTCCGCTTTAAGAACTAAGGTAACAGCCAGACTTCTTGGGAGGAAAATTTCGACACATAGAAGCCAAGGGACACACCTTTTTTATATCTATAAGAAGAAGGTAATATTTATGTTTAGACCATAAGACCCAAAACATGCTTGAAAAACACTGGACCCAAATCTTACTTGGCATCACCATCATCGAAAACGGACTCACGTTGATTGAATCTTGTTCTCGTCAAGAAAGCAAGAGCGATATCTTCAATGATCGACATTAAAGTAAGATCTGAAGTTTTGCAATGCATACCACAAATGCCCGGTGCCTTCAATCATACCATTTTTACCTCTAGCTTCTAGAACCATGTTGCACGCGGTGTCATTTCGTCCCTCCATCGTGTAAATATCACAGAGCAAAGGATGCATGTTGAAACCTTCAATTTATTGTGGCAATCATTGCCAAATCTGCTGTGCATGGCCCCAGTTGATTGACGGCAAAGTCCATAGCTCCGTGACACCAAAAAGTCCATGGCGATCTTACGTAAAAACCATGTGCCATAGTTGAAAAACCTAGGTGTCCTCACAAAAGATCTAAGCGTATTTGCGGATGCCATAGATCCCGGACTTCAAAGATCACTCCCGATGCATATTAGAGGGCACAAAAACCCCATTGTTTATACATTGTCGGATGATTTCAAACCTTGTTGAGATCTCGAGCTTGCCTCTAGATAAAGTAGAATGGCTAGAGTGCCCATAACGCATGATCCTATCTCGGGGGCGGCAAATCTCAAAACAATGACGTCTCTCCCGCATGAAACTAGAATACTAAAACAAGAATAGCTAATTTGAAGACGTTGAACAATCAATTGAGGTCGTCAACATAATTAATTACGGTCATGAATATTCCTAATTAACAATTTGCACACCAACAATTTCGTATGCTAATTACAAATATAATTTTTTCCGCCTGTTTAAAACGTTTAAATATTTTAGGGACATGTGATGTAAGCGTTAAAAAACATTTGAAATTGGAAATGATTTAGAGATGCCAGAATTTTTGAATTAATGCTTTTGAAACCTCTATTGTTTTTTTGAAACTTAATTTTCGAAAAATACCTCTGTACCTCGAAAAATACCTCTGTACCTCTGTTTTTTCAAAATACCTCTGTTATTTCGCATCTGCTATCAGCTCTACCCGAAAATCTTGGTCTTTGCTATCAGATCTATCTGAAAATCATTTGTTCTTGGAAAATCATCTGCCTAGTTACAGACCCAGTGCGGCGGCGCACTCTATCCAGCAAGGTAAACTCGATTTGAATAAGCAGATGTTTGTGAGTCAGGAAGGGCGATTTCTGATATGTTTTCCATGATTTTTTTCAGCTGCATTGTTATCTTAACCCTTGCTACTGCTTCAATCTGACCGAGTGCGGCGGCGCACTCCATCCAGTAAGGTAAGCTCGTTTTGGAAAAACAGATGTCTGTGATTTATGAGGGCCAATTTCTGAGATGTTTACCATGACTTTTTTCAGGTGCATTCATATCTAAATCCTTGCTCCAGCTTCAATCCGACCCAGTGCGGTGGCGCACATCCTCCAGAAATATTTTGTTTGAATGCATGACCACATCGCCCTACAGACCTAGTGCGGCCACGCACCTCCTCTGGGAAGGTAGGCAAACTGCAGATCTTTAGTCTGTTCTAATGCTGTAGATAATTGAGTAATGACTGTATCTCAGATTATAAGAGCTCAGATGTTAATTTATCTGACCCAATTACAGACCCAGCCCAGACCCAGTTCATAGTATTCCATGTTTTTTACTGAAATTTATTACTTGAATCTGTTGAAATGTGATTACTGAAGATAATATGTTTATCTATCGCTGTTTCAAAACATTTGCTGCTCAGAACCTGATGGCAGAAGACAAACTTTTAAGTCCGGGACCTAGTGCGGCGACGCACCTCTTAGATTAAGGTAAGCTTTCTCATTCACGTTTTGATGTCTATGTTCTCAAATTCTGTTTATGTAAGCTGCTCAAGCCTTTCATACCATACTGCTTAAGCCTTTCATACCATACTCTGTTTATGTAAGCTGCTTTTTGCCATACTGCTTTCTACCATACTACTTTGATAGAGTGTCAGGACTTACACTTACATAGACGACATGGTTTATCCATAACATGTGTATACCGTGTAATGATAAACATTATTAGGTGGGACATCATGCTGAGATGTTACTTCTTTATAGGCTTCTTTACTCGTTTTCTTTTAAACTTACCTATGTACTGGATATTCTGCATTTAAAAGACCCTGTTGATTAATGACTCAGGATTTCCTTGTGTATATTGGGATGCTTTCTTTTAGCTTGATACATCAGACCAAATGCCTTGAATTGTGGCCTAAGTGTCACTGTACAGTTGGAGCTCTCAGAAGACATTTTATCTATCTTATTTTAAGCTATCTTATTATAAGCTATCTTATTTGATGTATATTGATCTTATGTTTATCTTAGTTTTACTTGATCTGGTTTCATGTTTTATTAATATTTGTCCATTTCAGACAAACGTCTTTCAATCTCCAAGCAATCTCTTGCTCATTTTTTCATGGAAGGCAGTAAACTTATAGCAAGTCCTACTACCCCTGGTAGGAAATCCACCGAGAAGTCCATTTCTTTCATGGAGTTTATTATTGAGAATTTTAGTCCAAGAGAAGGCTTGGTATTGGACCTGCTTAGCGGCACAGGTTTAGCATTGGTAGCATCTGCTCTTTTATCTCGTCACTGCTATGGATTAGACAATGATAAACTGTTAGTGGAACATGTAAAAGCATCTCGTCTTTCAGCCTTAGCAAGTGCTTCGCAAAAGTTTGATGAAAGGAACATTGATCATCCCGAGGATTCAGACGACGAAGTGGCGGAGGAGGATGAAGAACCTTCATAGTATGTTTGTTCTTTTCTACTCGTAATTTTTTAGCATTTATCTCAATGCTACTTAACTATTTTTACGTATTAGCATTCTTCCTATATATGCAGAATCGGTAGCATCACTATTGTCAACACGGGAATCCCCAATTCAAGTGGATAGGAGACGTAGACGTTGTCTACTTGTAGATGATGAGTGTGAAGAAGAATAAAGAATTCATGTGGCTGTATTTTCATAACATTATTGTTGCTCATAGTGTTTTGGCTTCCCCTGTTTATTTCAAGCGATTTGCTTTGCGATGCTCTCTTTTTTATGCCTATGCTGTGGACATGATAATAACAATATGGACATTAAAGCAGTTATGTTTATTAGAGCAGTATAGACAGTATGATGTATGGACATAACATAGTATGGAGTATCTTTTATACACAGTATGATGTATGGACATAACATAGTCTAGAAGTGCATCTTTTATACCTCAGAACCATTGACAAAATAAAAAAAAAATAGAGACAGAATTGACAAAAATTTAAGGCGCAATTTTAGTGCCTTGTACCAAGCCTCTATTGTCTCTAATAATTTTGACAAAATTTACAAAATTATTAGAGACAATCTAAAAAACCCTCTAAACCCTTCCCAAATAAACCCTCCAAAAATTCGCACTCCATCCAGATATAGCTAAATAGCAAAGATGATGTCTAATGATAGCAAATGCACAATGATAGCACAATGCACGGTGAAAGAAGAGCTCGACAGCTAGCTAGAAATGAATTCCCCGGCAAATGATGCATAATGATAGCACAATGCACAATGCACAATGAGAGCACAATGTACAATGAAAAAAGATCTCAACAACCAGCTAGAAATGAATTCCCCAAGACAACTAGAATTATGTAGGACTAGCACCCTACACAAAAATAGAATGCGCCCAAGATAATACCTCATGCACAATAACTCAATATACGCCACATCTAGAGAAAGATAAGCATCAAAAATAAAAAAATGGTCCAATAGAAACCCATGTCACCAAATTGCAATGGAGTGCCAAACTCAATATTGGGCACATCCAGACACAGCTAAAGAGCAAATATGCAAATGATGTATAATGATAATGCTGGAAAAATGTAAACTATACACAAGAACTTCAAGAACATGATGCCAAACTGCAACTTGCCAAATAAGATATGCGTGCGAGGAATAAGGGAGGAGATTGAGGTAGAAGTGGCAGATATGTCAGCACAAATTAAGAGGAAAGTCCAAAAGGAAGGTTTAGTTGAGATGAGCACAAAATTAGAATGCGCCCAAGATAATATGCACAACAACTCAATATACTCCATATCTAGAGAAAGATAAACATCAAAAATAAAAAATGGTCCAATAGAAACCTATGTCACAAAATTGCAATGGAGTGCCAAATGCAATATTTGGCACATCCAGACATAGCTAAATAGCAAATATGTAGCATTTTAACAGGGGGTTTTTTTTGTGATTTTATACGCTTTTTGGCATGGTTTTCATATGATTTCACGGGCGTATTCACGTGGACGTACTAAACGGTATTTCTAGAGTGCACCCATTTGTTGGCCATTGATTTCAAAGAAGAAGGAAAATCGTGTGGTTGTGGCGCTTTTATTGTTTGCATGTTTTTTTGGTTTAGGTTTCAAATATTAGGTTAATATTATAGGTTTTTTTCTAGGTTTTTCTAGGGTCGTGGCGGTTTTTCATTCATCCACGCTTGAGGTTGTTCCGTATGCAATGCATTTCTAAGGGACCGGTTTATTTGTTGTGGTTCTCGTGGGCTTAAACTAAATCCTGTTTTGGACGGGGTGAAAATTTTGCAGCATCTAGGATCCGGTGCAAATCACGGTCCTATTCTTGCCTTCCAAGTTGTTGCAGATAGAGCAACAAAATCGGTGGTGCCCCCTCAAGAAAGCCGCGATTTTGAGTCGATTTTGGGCTCTTACCAATCTAAAAAGGGCCGAAGTGAAATTTAGGCAAAAAGGTGCTTCGTGCACATGTGCACCTATCAATTGCCGGATTTGAGAAGGTCGAACTGTTGGGTGCCAGCCAGATTGCATAGCCAAAAGCCGCAGAAGATATCAGACTGAATTTGGTTCTGTGGCAAACTTCCATACATTATTCTCTGCTTGTTCGTTAAATCTGTGGCAGGATGCCATATATTGCTGTGTTTGCTTGCTCTGGATTTCGTAGCCAGAAATTGTGTGCTGCAGTGATAAAGGCTATGGCTGAAAGATTTGATATTGTGGAAATCGCCGATTTAGTTGCTTGCTCCATCAAAGAGTATGGTTGCAAAAGCATTGAAGCATGAATCTAACATGCACAGGAATTTAACACGGACAGCAGCATGCAGGCAGTTTGCAAGGGCGAAAAAATGTGCCTTGGTATGTTGATCCTTTTTAAACTTGCCTTGTAAAGGTTTTAGCATATCTCTATATCTTGTTGTAGCTGGAATGTGATGATTTCTTTGTTGTTGATGGCATTGCAGTGCTTACAATCAAACGTTGTCCAAGACCTTTATTTTCCTATTTAATTGGAATAAGGATGATCATAAGACATGCAAGTTACAATCCATTCTTTGGGTTCCGGAAAAAGAGCATCCATTCTAGCAAACCCAATCTTATGATCATCCATGGCTTTGGTGGAGACGGAACTTCTCGAGCTGGTGGAATGAAATCCCTTTCCTTGTTCGTTGATTTTGCTCTCTACATTCCGGACCTCATTTTCTTTGGCCAATCCTACTCCCAAATGCTAAGATCAGAAATATTTCAAGCCCAATGCTTGCTTTGTACCTCCTTCACAATGAATCGACAATGAAATCAGTTTATTTTCGGTACTAGCTATGGCAGATTTGTGGCTTTCCACGTGGCTCATTTGGCTCCTCATTTGGTTACCAAAGTGATCATCTCTAGTTCTCGGTGTTTGCATGGATCGGGCTTTGAACAGCTGACTTTTAATCGACTCCAAATGCTCTCACGTTTCAGATTTGTTCATACCTAATCATCCCATCAAAGTCAAGAATGCAATCAACTTTGCATTGCATAAACCCATCAAATATATCCCACATTTTTGCTTTCCTTGCTCCAGCAAGTAAGCACATCTTCTCTTGTATGAGCCTTAGATAAAGCTCGGGGAGATGCAAACGACTTTAAACTTGATGGTTATCAAAGCTTGGGCCTGGGCCTTAGATAAAGCTTCAGGTTGATGCAAACAAAGCTTCAGGTTGTTGA
Source organism: Isoetes taiwanensis (assembly GCA_021234155.1). Classification (NCBI taxonomy): domain Eukaryota; kingdom Viridiplantae; phylum Streptophyta; class Lycopodiopsida; order Isoetales; family Isoetaceae; genus Isoetes; species Isoetes taiwanensis. Next base: position 11,001,167 of record JAJEKV010000013.1, on the reverse strand, counting down.
TGCATAGCTTTTAGTGGAGAACTTGGTTGACCTTCAGCAGGCTGGGTAGGGGCTCACGCAGAAGTGGGTATGGGCTTCCTCTTGGAAGTGGGGATGGGAACCCTATTGCCTCGTTTCGTGGCCAAGCCTTTTGCTGCATAACTTGTGATTGTGCTCATTTACATGTTTCTTTATTCTACGCTTATCGTTTATTAGAACTTTCTTCATTATTACCCGGCGGACCTTTATAATCCACTGGTTGCCCAAGCTTATACATTATCCTTCAGAACCTATAAGGCCGCAGCTAGAGTTATGAGATTGATTGTGTGCAATTTTGATAGAATTGAGTTTATTCAAGATGTTCAACAAGGTAAAGCCATGTATGTTGCTTTTCCTTGCTTTTTCTTTGTCTAATACTCTTGCGTATAAGTCTCTACATTTCAGCTATCTTGGTTGCAGGAGGAAAAATGAAATGTAAACATATCATACACAAAAATGTGTCAAATATTACGAGGGGCCTGTTATTATCTTATATTATCATGTTGCTCTCTTTGGTTGTGAAGGAGGTTGCTTTGGTTGGTAGAGCTTTTCTAAGAAATTGCTATAGGACTAGGTTGCATATTTATTATGTTAACGACAAGAGTTTGAGCATTTGATAATAAGACATTGTAAGATGGGTTACCATTTTTCTATTATTTATCATGGAATTATGTCACACTTAATATTAGGACTTGAATGTAATGGCTTGTTTTAGCTCTACTACTATTTTCTATTATGATTCATATGCATTAAGGAATCTCTATGCACAGATATTATATGCACAATATTACATGCACAGATATTACATGCACAATATTACATATTACATGCAGAAGTGTTTCTAAAATTGTTACATGCATTTATGGATTTCTTAGTGCCCTTCCATCCCTACACCATCCTTAAGGCCCCGAAGGGGCCAAAAAAATTTTTAGTTAACACAAACCATTAACACACAACAACCATTAACATTATTAACACAAACCATTGCATTTGACACATTTAAATCAAAATCCCCCTTTAAACCCCCTTTGGTTTGGGTGCATATTCACACGGGGGGCTGTAGAATGATAGCACAATGCACAATGATAGCACAATGCACTGTGAAAAAAGATCGCAACAGTTAGCTAGAAATGAAGTCCCCGGCAAATGATGTATAATGATAGCACAATGCACAATGCACAATGATAATCGGGGCATTATTTATTCATATAGATGCACATAATTCATGATTGAGAGAAGGAGGTGGGTTGATGGACCAAGGGAGTTCAGAATCTGCGAGTGCTATCATCTAAGAGCACTAAAAGATGAATGATATATGCTTCAAATTTGTCCAATGTTTACGGCTATCATAGGGAGATATACAACTTTCTTGGCCCCACATCAATCCTACATGCGCTTCTGTAGACAGCTGAAGTAGTTGCACTAGCATCTTATGTACTTGAGATGCTAGAGAAATATACACAATCGCTTTAGCAAAGGACTAGAGGCAGGCAATTTGATGTGTATATCTTGCTAGGAAAGTCCAGAAGAGACATCCTGGCAAGATTTAGGATGGGGAGTCATGATCTAAGAATTGAAAAGGATAGGTGGAGGGGAATAGAACAGGAGTGCCAGATATGCAGAATCTGTGACACTGGAAAAGTGGAGGACGAGAACCACATGATTAATGAATGCCCGATATACGGAGACATCAGAGACAAATACAGAAATATAAGATGGGGACAACCAGTACACATTCTGATGACAAGGACAGAAACAATGCGAGACATGGCAGACGCAATCCAGGGAATGACGATCAGACACAGAGAAGTACATAAGGAAAGCGGGATTGTAATATGAACCGCACAAGAGGCGATTCATAAACCCCACACAAATTGTCAGTTAAAAGCTGATTGATAACAACGCACCACCGCATGGCCACGACGCCGATGTAAAGCGGGGTGCTAGTATTAATAGGAAAAAGAAAGCCTTCAAAAAAGGCTACAATAAGTCAGCATGATGTGCTAGTAGCGCCCTTTCAGGGAGCTCGCCCATGCTACATAAGTCCAGGGGCCTGAGGGCACAAGGCACGTTAATTTCTATTCTATTCTATTCTATTCTATTCTATTCTATATTCCTTAATAGGCATATTATTATAAAGTTTTTTCCCTTGAAGTTGGGAGGGGGGGGAGAGGGGAGGGAGGATCCTAACTAACAGTGCACTTGCATATCCATTGGATTGGGTCCATAGACATCTGATCTCTGTTATTACTTCATCATGTATATATGTATGTATATTTGTGCAACTTGTCAACAATGTTATTGCTGCCACGGTTTTTTCCTCGAGAACCTTCTTTTTTTTTTTTTTTTTTTTTTTAAATCCGGGCAGTAATATGCCTGATGCGCTCATTGTATTAGGGTTCTATAGGCCAATTGGCCTCTGTGGATGATGAAAAGCATTCATTTATTCATTCATTCATTCACTCTGTATTCTCCATCTATCTAGGAACCCTCAATTGCGTTGTTTATAAGAGAGATGTGTTTTTTTAGTTTGTGGCCAAAATCTAGAAAGGCAATATTATCTGGCCATCCGATCTGTCTGTAGCCATTAATCAGCCAATAATCGGATCTTCAACCTCAAGCCTTAGAGAATAATCAAAAGAAGGCACCGTTGATTCAGCTATCCTCAAGGTATTTGCTGATCTCATGGTCTCTAAACCCCTCATTAATTCAATTTTTTTTATAGATTCTTCTTTTGAACTCCAATGTTTTTATCTTTATGTCACCAAATGTTGTTGCCTTGTTGTCATTTGTGAAATCTTGATTGAAAAATCTCTTCGCCTATTTGCAATCTAGATTTCTTCCTTGAAGTTGACTTTATATAAACTCCAGATTGATTATATGCAGCTGATTCTAGAATGGGACTCGCAAGAAACCAACAAACCGCCCGGATAGATAGGCTTCTCATTCATCTCGCCAGATTTTCTACAATGAGGGATGATGGGTAGCCGCATTATACGCGAACTACCCCTAAAAAATAAAGGGAAAATCCAATTATATCACTTGGACCCCAAAAAAAAAATACAATGCTAATAGATGAGTGGTTGATGTACCGCCGAAACCTTATCAAGGGATTAAAAACCTCCCTCTTCGGTTTTCGAGGAAAAACCCTAGTGATAAGCCTTGACGGGGGGCTTAGACAAACGTAAGGCATAAGAAAACGCCCCCAAAACCCCCGCATGGAGAAGTCGAAACGGATGCCGCTCGCCAACTTTGCACGCACATTACCAACCAACACAACAAACGAGACAACACAAACATACCGAGAATAGCATCACCCCCGGGTGAAAAAAGCATCACCCGGGTGGAAAAACATGATAAACAGAAACTTGTGCACAATACAATAAACAAAGAAGGGGGGGAGGGAGGGTTCAAAGAGAATAAGGTACTGCTGAGAGAAGAGGAAGCGCCGATGAGACGTGGATGCCGAAACGCGCCTGAAATAGCGAAGTCCCAACCAAAACGGGCATGCGCCGCCTGCATGCATGCAAGACATGCATGCTCGTCCCATTCTAGAATGGCGATCCGATGTCTCGGATCGATGCGATCTTGGATTGTATATGCAAGAGTTTTTATGTTGATATTTTCATTCATCACAGGATTGATTGGAATTTCGGGTTCTAATAAGCACTTGATTTTTTTTTTTTTCCTTTTTTTTCTTATTTTGTGTGTGTTCAAATTTATCTTTATATGGAGTTTCTGTTTTAACCATCTCATAATAGCTACCACTTATAATGTTTCTACAAAATGTTCAAGTCTGCTGCTTCAAATGCTTCATTACCAAAATCTCCATTGTCCCCTACCCTTGCAATTGATCATCAAAAGTAACCCCATAATAGAATCGAATTAAGAATAATAACGAATATCGAGCATCGATATATGATCATGTGTTTGAAAAACACCAACGCTACAAAACAAACCACACCACACCACTAGTTGTGGCTTTCTATTCCACTGTTAAATCAATAGAAATGCCTAAGAGCATTTGGTATACAAATCAGTTGTGATGAAATCATAAGGAAGAGGGACATCAATAAATTCAAAGAATGGGAGTTGAACCCACTATAATAGCGTGAAATAGTTATAGAGCTAACGCAACAAGAACAGACCTATAATGGATGGATGTTTATCAAAGAGCCATGGAGACACATTTATACCACAACAAAATAATGATATGGCAACATTAGAACTTATGGAATTGAGCCATGATTACGAAAAGAAAGTAAGCATGTGTCGTGCACGTGCACGAAGTTAAGTAAAAGAGGGGCTCAAGATGCATACATTGCATGGATGCATGGTATGCATGAACTGTGTCATTGCATACATGTGTGCACGCCAAAACTATAGGATAGGAGTGCAAAATAACTAGAGATGCAAACTAACTAGAAATATACCACGTGTTCTAAAAATATTATTGGCATATTCTTACACAAATACAATAACACAATCATATGTAAATCATAGCAAAGTGGCCGTATATTTATATGTTTTTGCACGACGCCAAAACATTTGTGATGGAATTATAAAGACAAGGGACATCAACAATTTCAAATAATGGGATTTGAACCCACTATAATTGCATGAAATAGTTATAGAGCCAATGCAATATAGCTATACCTACAATCGATATTTATCTTGAATTGAACCATGATTACAAAACCATTGACCACCTGCACTGCAAATTCAAGAGCATGTAAATATGCCAAGAACCTCAAAACAAAAAGAAGTTGATTACCTCGGAGAAAAGGGAACATAAAGATTGCACACGATTTTGCAAACCCTAGGTACTTTTATCGCTAGAGAAAATGTAGGCTCTCATGTGAAAAGACCTATGTGGCCAAAAAAAAAAAAAACTAGCAAAAGGCACGCCAGAAGGCTTTGGCAAGGTTGAAGATTATGTCTCATGCCTAGTATGGTCGAATATTATGTCTCACTTGTCTGGCATGACATGGCTTCAAGGACTGTTAGGCCAAAAGATTATTTTATGTTTTGAACATTATGCCATATATGACTAATTTATGGCTTTTATTATCTTGTGTAGGTCATATATATCAAGTAATTGTAGATCTTCTTTTTGTATTTGAGTTCTTGTTAAGTAATTCAGGTCTTCTTTTTGTATTTGAGTTTTTGTTATTGGTGTTGTTGGCATTGTCATGAATCCATGGCTCGACGTGTTGCATCTAATGGTACTTTGTATTAGACCTAGATCTAGCATGGGATTGTTTTCGTTTAACAATTGGCAAAAGTAGTAAGGTAGTATGCATGATGGTGACAAAATTGTCAATTAGCATGTTATTAGGTAGCATGTTGTTAGAGGTTATGGGCTTATAAATCAAGATGTTTCTATTTGATTCAAATTCTAGAAATTGAAACATAGATGCTTATGCATATGAATAGATGGTTTAAGGTTACTTTTTTCAAGATCGTTATGGCACAAGTACTTGTTTATCTCTCTCATTTTTAAAACCATAGATCCTGTTAGAAAACACTGAGAGAAAACATAAAACCTATCTCGTGCAGCTTGAGCAAAGTAGACATCGCACAACTTGCTAGCAAATCAAGGAACAAGGAGCCGATCGCACGATCGACATTGTGCACAAAATTATTTGCCTTTGACAAGGTGTATGTTTCAACAGTCACAGCATATTCCATGTACTCAACATATTCCATGTACTTAATTGATGGAAAATGTGTCCTTGCATAATGTTGCAGAGGCTCTGCCCTTTTATTTCTATTGTCAAGCTTCTGCCCTTTTATCTCTATTGTCACTACTCTTCATACTAGCCAGATAGAACAACATAATAGCAAATGTTTACCCTTCATGGTGCAATAAATAAAGCAACACAAGTAAATAGTAGATTACTGCATATTCATGATATAAAAGACACAACATTCATGAAATGCACCTCTATCATCACAAATCGTTGAGCCAGTATGAGTTGGAGCACAAACTTTTCCATTTTTTACTGCAATATTGAGACCTTCAGGAACAGTGTTGTTGGAGCACAAACTTTTCCATTTTTTACTGCAATATTGAGACCTTCAGGAACAGTGTTGATGAGGGACAATAATCTTTTCAGCTACTTGCACATTCATACATGTGGATGAAATTGTATTGTGTTCCTGATTCGTCTGTCCGATTCTGCTCCATAGTGCAACCCTTTGTTACGTAGCAACTTGTTTGCAATTTATTAGGAACTTGAAATGTGTCTCCAATCAATTGGATAGAATGTTCTAAGTTCTAAGAGGCCATCACAATGGTTAAGTCTATCTTTGATGCACGACAGGCTCACAGTCCACACCAAATTAGATTAGTAGCATTGGGTCCGATGGATGCCGTATCAGCATAATAATAGAATCCGATGGATGCTGCAATCCACAACTTTGCACATAATAGAATAGCCTGGATATGCATAAACTGTGGCGGTTTAGAAAAATAACCAAATCATTAGAGGCACATAATAAAGATAAGAAAGTTAGATATTCCTAAAGGGATGGGGTGCAAGCCTGGACGCTAGGAATTGCCCCTGTTAAATGGTTATTTGAAAGATCTAAAACTTGTAGAACCATAAATTCTACAGGTGGAAGCAGGACCATAAATTCTATATTTCCATAAGCTGCTCCATGATGAAGCAAACTAGCCTTATTCTTGTGAAATGCTAAAGTATCAAATAAAGGCCTCGTAGAGGATCTACGGCGTGGTCCTAACAATTTCATAGCTGTGCAGATTGCAGTGACAACAGGGTGACCTTATCACAAGCTAACAGCTAATTCTTTCCTGTTATTGACAGCACAGACATCTGCATTTGCTATTATAAGACTATGGATAACATTTTGACATCCATTTCTAGCAGTCCAATGAAGAGCAGTGTCCCCATTTGCATGACGCTTAGACACACAAGCATGCGCTGCAAGCAACCATTCCACAGCGTTGTTCCGTAAAGGGATTTGGTGCTTACCACTGAGTAAGTCAAGCAAACAAAGAAGAGATAAAGGAAGAAAAGTTAGTGTTTAGAATGATTAACAGCTAGCAATTGAAAGCTTCATAATGAAAACTGCTATCCACATTACCTACTGCTATCCACGTCTTTATTTCAGAGGAAGTAAGCTCATGTGCACGTTTAGCTATCCACATTACCTACTTTGCAAATAGAAAACTGTGGGCTTTCACATACAAGAAAACTGTGGGCATTCACATACATTGAGTTGGCATCATATGTTTTCCTCACCTTCACTCTGCAGCTCTGATTTTTTGCCATAATTAGAATGGATGGTCCTTTACTACCAAGCAATCTATTGAGACAGGCTGTTGATTTTGGTGGTGCTCCTGCATCTTTTGTCACGGGCGATCCTTTGAAGCAACTTCTACAATTGCATATCTATTGTAAGTAAAATTAGCACAAGACAAAAAGAAGTATTTAGACATACCCAGGCTTTTCCTCCTGCATTGCTCATCATAGCCATACCCAAGCTTCAAATTCCGAATTGCTCACTCTAGGATAGCCACCATAATATACCCAGGACAAATCAGCTACGCACTATGTACTGTTCCAGACAAGGCAACCCAATCCATTGTTGATAATTTCCAAATGCAAAATGGTCTACTTGCATGTTCCTGAAAGCCATCTGCATTAAATAAGAGACTTGCATCACCTGCTATTGAATGCCTCTTTTAAATGCCCGTGGTGAAGCAAGAACAATAGAGCTAACAGAGCATGGAAATACGAAACGAAGTAAAGATAGTAAAAAACTGACCTTTCTTTTTGAACTTCTTTGAAGCCCTCTGTACACCACGAAAATGCATGTTCTATAACTTAGAGAAGTCGGAGGAAGGCCAAAGGGATTTTCGGTTGGTTGTTTGGACGATGTTAAGGAGTACTCGACAAAAGGTCTGGAGAGCGCCATCGCCGAAGCTTTGGAGCCCCGCCATAGCCGAAGAAAAACCAAAAAGTAAAGTTTATAAAAAAAAAAACCAATGGGCACATACATTTACGTAATAGGTAAAGGCCATTTAGGCCACTGTTCTGGCCGAAAAGGCCTGGCGGCGGTGAGGTGAGCTGGCGGGCCGCGAGCTGGCGGGCCGCGTGCCGCCAGCTCACCTCACCGCCGCCAGGCCTTTTCGGCCAGAAAAGTGGCCTAAATGGCCTTTACCTTACATAAAGGTAAAGGGGGCCACATTTTGGCCAGCTGGATGCCACGTCAGCATCATTTATAAAGCTTTTTTTTTTTTCTTACCTCCTTTTTTCTGGCGATGGTTCCGTCGCCATAGCCGTCGACAGAGCTATGGCGATGTCATGTTTGGCATGGGCGCTTACTGTTTTGGGGTTTGCATAGCATTTTTGCATGCTTTAGATGTTGATATAGGCGATTTCTTGGAGCAGCGCCATTGCTTTTTGCTCAATCTTTGTGTTCTTGGGGATTTTTGAGTCCGGGCGCCATAGCTGATTTTGAGTTAGGACGTCGCCATAAGCCCAGGGTTCAGAGATTTAGGCGATTTCTTTGGCGGCGCCATTATTTTGTGCTCAATCTTTGTGTTCTTGGGGATTTTTGAGTCTTTGGACGCGCCATAATTTGATTTCGAAGTTCCGGGACGTCGCCATACCGAGGTTTGAGAGATTTTGTCGAAGTTTTTACGTTAATGTGTCAATAACAGTGCTAAGATCCGTGTTCTTGCTTTTCGATAGATTTGGAAGGATATTTCCTAAAGATTTCTGGGGTAACATCATAACCATGCCTTTTTTTTTTGGATTATTTAGTATCTTTGCTTTTCTAACGCATTTTTTATGGATTTAGGTGCCTACATTTTACGTGGATATTTGTGGAGTGTGTTAGGCGGTTAGATCCTTTGTTTCAAGAACATGCATGGCTTATTTCTATGCCAAATCGGTCCAAGAATATGCCTAGCTTATCATCGCATTTTCGATCCTTGTTTTTGATCTTTGTTTCTTCAATTTCTATAATCTGATGTTTCCTAAACATCTATAATCTGATGTTTTTGATTGAATATCTGTGTAATTTTTATGTTATCCGATCAAGTATATTTCGTATAAAATCAAGTGATCGTTGACACGAAATCAACCGACCATAACAAGAACTATTACTCGATTTAAAATTGGCTGAAAAAAGCGAAATGTGGCCCCTTTACCTTTATGACGAATGAAATCTCCGCGCAATTTTTGTGGCTTTATCTATTTTTCATAGCCATTGATTTGAAAAACTGGAGATCTAATGGTGTAGAATTAGCCACATTGGATTTTGATGATGTGGAATTGACACGGATAGGCTAGAATTGCAAGAAAGGTCAGAGGCGGTAGAGGGCTGGTGTGCTAAAAAAAAAAAAAAAAAAAATCCTCTAAGTCTGAAAAACAGACCATAATCCTTAAGACCTTTACAAGAAAATAAGGATTCAATAAGCAGTCCTTCTATTGAAAAGGTGACTTCAATACAAGGCCAAAATCTGGTTACATAATCTCAAAATAATTGAAATTCAAATATTTTTTACCTTAAAGTCAAATAAATACAATAAATACAATATACCTTGTCAATAAATGTGTTTTAACAAAACATTAAATACCACCAGGGTCAGAATACCCTAGAGAACATCCGAAGATCTTTGTCTTAGATTCACTTGTCCATAATAGTTTCTTGATCTTTGCCAATACTTCTATTTATGAAAAACATAGCGGGGAGTATAGAATCACATTACACGCACCCAAAAAAACAAACACAAGCATCGAATGGTTGTCTTGTTTAGGGTAGCTTGGTGTCATAAGATTCTATAAGTTTATCACCCTTCACCCTCGCTTGTTTAATACAAACATTACATTGGGTAAGGTCGGTTTAAAGAAAAAAGACATTAGAAACCTTTAAACATAAATTTCTAATGTCCTAAATAACTTATTCACAAAGCATCGGTAATAGAGCTTATTTACAATGGTTCATGCTTGCAATCGCCATCAAACACACTTTTTGCTATCAACCTTATTATTTAGAAGCACAAAGAATAAATGGCTTATTCTCGATATTTCTCTTTGCCTTGGCCAGACATCTCTCCTCTAACTTATATGACCAGCATTAATTAACAACATAACAAAGCCTACTTGTTTATGTAGATTGCTTTTCTTAACAATTATGGTAAAATTCACGCCCAAACATCAAGCATACATCGTAATTGTCAAATTATTTTTCAAATTTTCTTGTATAAAGAATTATGGAAGCTCTCATCCAAGCAACTCTGAGGGAGCATTATTAAATCTATCTATTTACTTTGGAATCACAAGTCATATGCTACTATTTAACAAGATTCTACTTACGGTTTACATATAAATCTATTGCAATCATGCCATAATAATTCATAGGCGACATTTCCACTTTGAGAACCCGAGATCTACATATGTCATTATTCATAGCCGACTTATCTAGAAAGAGTTTCCCCAAATGGCTAAACAGAGCTATAATTCATACATCAATGTACAAGTGCTAAATCTACATGATCAAACCCCGAGAGATTTGTGTGGTGCCGGTGCTTCTTGCCATCTTCATTGTTCTTCTTAAATCCAACTTGTTCCAAAGACTTCATGCTTTGGAGTACCCATCATTTGATTCGAATTTTCATTATGGGCAATATTTCGCATCCTTTGGTGTATCAATCATTCTCCCACCGCCATCCATATTCACCGGATCAGAGCCATTTTGGGTGGCTACACTCAATTTCTTATGAAAATCAAATAATTTCTTCTTGCTCTTGGCACTAGCCTTCTCCTCTGCCATCCTTTTCTTGGTGGCCGATTAAGGTCACCCTTCTTTCTCCCCATAGCTCACTCACGGTAGCCAGATATGTGAGCACTACAACCGTGATCAAGCAAACTGCATTGTGCTATGGCGAAATAGGAAACAAACACATGCTTAAATACGTGAGAAGGCAAAAGTGCTACTGCTTTTCTTATCTAAAGGCCATTTTTAACAAAACACAGTACATATCTTAAGACCTCTCAGATGTAGAAAAAAGCCGGCACATACCGCTGATAGGAACTTCATCTTGCGTTTTTTGATGACTGGCCGGAGCTTTTCTATGGTCAGTGACCTCCATCCGCACCAAAACGGTCTAGCCCTAAACTTCACGTTAGGTATTTTTAATAAAGCGACCATGCAACAAAAGCCAATTATCATATTATTCACATAATCACATAATCACATATTCACAAAAAAAAAAAAAAAAAAAAACCCCGAGAAACTAGTCCAGCAATGACCCTACTAGCACCTCAGACTACTTTGGTCAATCCCTCCATAGTCTTATCAATCTATCATACAACTGAGCTAATCATATGTAGAGCATCCAACCTGTGGTCAATAAGTCTTATGACTTTGTCTTTATATCTGTTCAGGTGACTTTTATCCATTTTCCCCTTGTCTTTTGGAACATTTTCATTTCCTCATATGCTATTTTGCATTAGTCACCATCTAATCATTTCATTAGAATACCATGCAGGTCTGTTTGCATGTCTGTATTTTAACCTTTAGTCCCCTTATGTCCATTACTCAAATATATTCATAGTATTTATTCTTTTTCCTTTTGAGAGTTCGCTGATCTCAGCTTATATTTTTGGTACTTAACATGTATAATCAGTAGGTAGATACCTTACACTACTGTTTGTTATTTTCCATGTTATATTTTTGATTCATGTATTAACCCTTTTACCTTCATCTTGTTGTCTGCTTGAACTTAACTTCACATATTTTACTTAACAAATCACCTTGCTAGTTCATTTATCAAAATCTGTAGGCGTTTGAACTTAGGTTTATGCATAAACCATCAATACTTTGTATTCCGAATATTTGTTATCATAAAGCAGTTCTAAGTACATACATTGGCGAAAATGCTAGATATGTAAATTATCTCACTTTGTGTTGTGTCTTCTCCTATTGGAGCATCAAAATTCTATGATAATATAGAGTTTTTCCAATGGGACTTTTTAACCTAGTACATATTTACTACTTGCAAATGAGAGAGTATGGTGCACATTACCTTTGTGCATACAAAACATAGAAAACACGGATTTGGTTACTCATAAAAGTCGAGATAAGGCGTATTTAGGATCTTCATCCGGATCTTCCCATCCTAATACGCAGCTAGAACACACCATAACAAAGAAGAAAGATATAATGACGTAAGAAACCCCACGCACTGCGACCAATCATGCAAATATTAGCGATAAATCGGTAACAATGCAAGGGCCAAAAGGTACTTAGAGGGTTTCATGGCTCATCGCCCTTCACCCATTAGACCTTTCTTGCCCTTGGTTAGTAGAAGCTACATAGAAATGAGAAAGATAAATAGAAACGTTCCTATGTAATACATCTTACAATATTAGTGGATTTACCCACAGAAATGTCAATACAAATCAGATTTAGCCGTCTATTTCAGCATATAGAGTAGTAGTATTTTACTGTTTAAATGTGGGTGTCTGATTACCCGATTTCAGTGAGCTTGGTTAAGCATCATCTATCACTCCATCTCCTATTTTATGTTCCCTTTCACAGATACTTTGTAATTAATCCCAATAAATACCTGGAGATCGTCATGGTCTGACCCAAAGTCTTCGTCTAGCTGAGTTTCCGGAACTCCATACTCATTAGAGTTACTTCCTCTATAAAATCCGCCCTGTTTCTTGTTGAAATAGGTGTTTTTCTTGGTGTTATATCCAGTACCACCCTCAAAGCTCCGTTTTGTATCAAAGCTTCTGTTGTTATTTCGTCTATCCATGCTTAACCTTTCAAACCTAGTTGATTCCTTGCAAAACTCGAACTCCCTGTTTAACTCAAGCTCATGCAGCCGAGTGGCGCCTGAGTCTTCACTATCCGAGCTTGCGTTAGAACTAAGACTCATTTTCTTTCCCAAGTAATTGCCCGGGAAACTTAATTCGTCAGTATTAAAATCACCGCTATGTCGGTAAGTAGTTGGGTCCGCTTTGACATGCTTGAAATTCCCTTAGCCTTTAGATATTTTTACCTCTTGTTATTATATTTACCGTAACATTTTAATTTTGCAACACAATTGTGCATTTCTAATAAGGGGGGGAAAACCTTGGTAACCTATTTGATTTCCCCCTTATGTTGCCATATATAATGATATCTCTTTTGTCCAATCATAGAAAAAAAAAAAACCCTAAAACAACTAGTCTAGGCATCAACCCTACTAGCAGGTTCAAGCTACATCGATCCAATCCATCAAGTAGCCTTATCATTACGTGCCGGATGAGCAATCGAAGACATTACATCCTACTAAGGTCTAAAAGTCCCTTGACTTTAACAATTAGTTCTGATATTGGTCCTACAGACATAAAGATCTGCATATTCTACCCAAGGTCCATGCACTTAGAAGTATTAACTTATACAAGCCTTTCTCTAAGCTTTCCATTTGAATCGTGCATTATATTCTGATTTTATAATTTTCGGTCTAGCTTTTCATATATCTTTGCAGACAGACTTTTTCTTAACTTTCAGTTGTCTTAATTTTCATGCACCTCCCTTTTTGCATGTCTTCATGCATGTGCATGGATGTATTAACTTTTAAAGTAATAAAAAACTATAAGACAGATTGTTATTTCAGTCTATCCTTTTTTAATTTTAATCACCTTTTCCTTTTCCATCTTTACATGGTTCTTTAACGTAGATACTGGATGGTTTCCATATCTATTTTATTTAAAACAATATGAGTGTTGTTTTTTCCAACAAAAGGTCTTTAACATCTTCCTTATGTTATTTTACAGAAATAAGCTATAAATCTTCTTTGCATCCCTGAATTCCATAGCAAACAGCGATTTACATCTATTATGAGCCCAAAAAAGATTTTTTCCTTGTATTCATAGCAAAAATCCGGTACATAAGCTCCTATTTTCATTCATGATGACCATAAGTCTGAATACTTGAGTCATTTATATCAGCATATATCATTTATGTATTCTATACTTCAAGTCATCAAAGTTAACTGTGATATTTAGTGCAAACAGCAAACATATTTATGCAGATCTATGGTCATATCATTGTAGAAAAAAGACCCGAATCTGTACTTAGGTAAACTGAACTATTGTTTTGTAAAGATAACTTTTTAAGAAAAAGTAAGCTTGAAGTAGCAAATTCTTCCCTTAGCCATTTGTATGATCCTTGAAGTCTTTTGAGCAGCAACCAACCATAACAGCAAAAATAGCACAATGAGACTAGAAATACCACGTACCTGCAGCCAATCATGTATAAGTTAGCAATAATCTTGGTAAGTATACAAGAGCCAAAAGGTACTTTGGGTATTTCTAGGCTCTTCGCCCTTTACCCATTGTACCTTTTTGCTCTTGATGAGTTAAAGCCTACTAAGAAATCAGGGAAATAGACACAAAGGCTAGAATCTATGATAATATAAATCTGTGGTTTTTCTTTACTATATCTATCAGACTACACAGTCATTTTTAGCTAGATACATTTCAATATAAGCAATATCGTGCATTTGAACTATATAAGGGAAGGAGATCTCCCTCATTTTTAATCATCAAACAAACATCATCATTTTGTCATGGTGTCTTTACCTTTGTATAAGGCTTGGTCCTTTTTTACAGCCCTCTATTCTCTGTTATCCTCTTTCTAAAGAAACAGAGTTTTTTTTAAATATGGGTTATTCCAAACATACCTGAAACTCTTCATCTTCTGAACCCCCATCTTCATTATATTGCGTTTCTGGGATATAATGCTCCAGACTTGTATTGTCTCTTTGAAAACTACTAGGTCTTCTATTGTAGCCGCCCCTTTTGGCAGCGTAACCTCTATTTCCATCTCCATAGCTCCGTTTGGGATCATATCCCCTTCCTCCACCTCTCTGAGCCATATGTAAAGCTTTGAAATTTTCAGAATTTTTGCACCACAATAGCTCCCTTTCTAAATCATCTTGAGGCGCATCATCTTCTTCAGAGTTGCTGCTTCCGGATATGCCATTATAATCAAAACCCATCTTCCTATGGGGATAGCTATCTGGCGGGGAATCCTCCCTTAACGTTTGGCTGGCATGCGATGGACTGATCTTTCGAAAAAATTTCTCCTTCGGGTCAAAGATTTTCTTAATCTAAGATATTTCATTAAATGCAATGGTTTTTCCCGTTCCCCTTAATATCTATGGGGTGGATATGTAGGTTTTTCATGTAATGCTTAGAATAGACCTTTTTATCTGAAGGAATTATTTCCTTTATATGAATCTGCCTTTATATTTTCACATCCCTATGGTATTTTTAGAGATAATGTTTTTAAATATCAGCTTGTAATAGCCACATAAGTACAAATATAAAAAAAACCCTACCTCCATCCGTAGGATTATTGTAGACCCCTGATATCTTAATCTACAAGATTATTTTATTACTGTAACATATAGGTTGGGAACCCCTACTTGTTACAGTAGGGGTCCACTATAACCCTATAGTTATGATGATTACCCCAAATAAAGAATAATAGAAAAAGAATCATCTATGCATTGAAAACATAAACTGATACCTTTAATTCTTTGTGAGTTGTAGCATAATGCTGGTGTCAAACTTCAGCCCGGGAAACATCCCTGTTTTTATGTATTTGCTCACTCTTCTTATGATTCCTGGTTTGTCAAACCCGTTATTGACAAAACATTTCATCAACTCCTTGATGTCTTTTGCAGCATTAATTGGGCTGGAGTTTATGTACATGAATGGCATAATTTGAGATAAAATGACATTCCTGGCTTGAAAATATGGCCTGCAGCTACATGCGTGGACATATTTGATGACATCAAATGGTAAAGTTTCCCTTTTGTCATACCTGTTAGTCTGAAAGATGCCTAATGCCCTGTCAAATACTTGAATAGTCATATTTAAAAAATTGACCTTACTTCCAAAAAAGAAATTGGGAGTATATTCCGAATATATTGTCTCCTCCTTTATGCCTAAGACCTGCATATTGTAGATCTGTATTTCTTGTTCTTCTTCCTCATTCCATTTTCTTAGGAAAGACTTGATATTAGGGCAGTTTACTGCTAAGAGGTCATCCATGTATCGAAATACATACCTGAACCTTTTTATTTCAGCCCATCTCCCTTGCTTTGCCAAATTTCTAATAAACTCCAATTCGAACCATGCTAGATATGTGTTGCACCAACATGGGCTGCAAGAAAAACCCATTGGAATGCCACATACTTGCTGCCAAACTCCTTTACCAAGTTTCAGATAGCAATTAGTTAAGAGCCAGGAGTTGGTCATAATAAAACTTTCCTGGGTCATATGTGACCAGCATTTCCCTTGTGGTGTGCTTTTGAACCATTTAACAGCAAACTTACCATTGCTAGCTCTCTTTACCCATAATTCATATTTTTTACTTTTATTTTTCATGTACTTCCAAGTTGCTTTTGCAATCCTTTCAGAAATTTCACAAATCCCATCTTCCCCTTGTAAAGGGATGCTTTCATAGCATTTGGTGATGTCTGCGACAAAAACTTCCTCTATTTTATTTGGTAGATTCAATGCTACATCATATATAGAGTTAACTATCCAATTCACGTTCACTTTTCCATTTATGAATGTGCTCGGACCAGCTCAAGGTCTTTTTGATATTTACGGCCACATTTCAATTATAGAGTTTAATACTTCTGTGATAATTTCCGCAATTTCTGTGAAAATCGTATCATGGGCGTTGGTAATCCACCGGTACTCATTTTTATGGGCTTTAAACAACCCTAGCATATATGGGAGTTTTTTGGAACTGAACTCCAGTTCCCCTATGCAAGTTTGTATCCCATTCTGGATTTTTTCACATAAATCATCATCAGCCTGTCCTATCGGGATAAAATCAGAACTAGAGAGTCTTTTGAAGGCCATTTCCCTAATGTGCTTTGGGCATATAAAGGATGGGTTATTTGAGGCCTTGTCTATCCCAGATATATACAGATTTTTAGTTAACCATTCCAAATTGCTGGTGAGCCCAGCATCATTTAGAGGGAACTTAGTTAGACCAGCTCTTTCCTTTTGTTTCTTTATTTCCCAGCCAGCTTGTTCCACTATAGCTTCTTTAATTTTCTCTTTATCACTATCTTTTATGAGTGGAAATTCATACTGGTGGAGTTCGAAAATCCTGTCACATGCCTTCTTCAATTCATCTATCATGTCTTTCCAGATGAGAACCTTATCTGGAATATGGCTTAGACCCTTTTTGAATAAATTCCGGAGGGTCTTATTCTTAATTATTCCAATATTTGTGGATCGGACATGCCCTATACCATCGTCGATAAAATTTTTAAGATTTGGGTTTGGGCAAGGTGGATCAGTTTCTTGTGCAAAGACATAAAATGGCTTGTAGCATATTTCTTTTAAACTTTCAGTATATCTCCATGAAAACATGGTATCTTCCATCAGCCTCTCCCCAACATCCCCTAGGCATTCCCTCATGTGCTTATATATAATTTTCGGGATGCAAATCTTATCCAAGATTTTGGATAAGAAAAAGCAATGCACTATTTTCTTTTTGCTTTTTTCTTTACTTTCAGACATATACACCCTGCCTTGACAATCCTTTTGAATAGATCTGGTAATCTGTATACATTAACAAAATGGTTTAGTAAACTACTCTATCTTTCATTTTTATGGTGGTCTGCATTATACTGCTTTTCTGGATCTCATGTTATAGCTATAGCATGGACATATGGCATGCTTAGCTGCTCAAATAGCTAAACCTTTCATACTTAGAAAGGTCAGTTTTTGTTTTCCATAAAACATTTTTTATGTGATAGGAAGAGACACAATCTTCCAGAGAATATCATGTATACATACTAAGAACAACATATTATGTCCTATTTCATGCATACAATGAATTTAGTCAAAGATAAAAACTTTTGACATACCTATTTTTCATATTCAAGTTGCTGCACAACTCCATCTATTATCTTTCGATTGTTCTCCACTCCTTGTTTGTTCACCGAATTCTCCAATGTGTTTGGTGTTCCAACATTCTCAATGATGGAGTTTTCTGCTATGCTGGAGTTGCTTATGTTGGGTGCCACTGTAATGCGAGGAGGTGTATACCCCTGTCCAGCTGGGGTACCTCCTATCTTTCCCCTGTTAGATCTGGTCCTTTTATTGAAACTGTTGCTAGAACCAGCTTCCAGACCTAGCATGAAAGACACCGGTTTTATGCTCTTTTCACATATTACTGTCATTCTGCAGTTAGGGAACTTTAGCTTTAAATCCGACCATGGGTCTGCTGCTAACACATATGTCATGTTGATCAGAGTATTCCTCACTTCTAAATATGACAAATATGCTAAAATACCATCTCTTAATGTGGTTTTCAAGAATTTTCTCATTGTCACCATCTGTGCAACAGTGGACATGTTGGGAAAAATACTATCCAGATTATTAAACATGTACCATACGGCATGATCTAACCATGTCATGCTGTCCTTGCATGCATTTCCTTTCGTCCGAGGTTCACACACACATTTAAAATATGGGCACATGGTCCTCCAGACCCTTTTCAAATAGAAACTATCCCTTGTGATTGTCGAGTAGGCCATGTGGCCTTTCTGCCTTAGGTAAATATGCTCATCTCGGTCACACTTTTTGTCGAAGAATCTATGGTCTACATTCAGTTTAAATTTTTCCTTATGTACCATCTTTTCCATTCTTCCTGCTGCTATTTTTGCAGCGTGTTCTTGCTCTGGTGTAATGTCTCCTAGCATTAGCCAAGAGTCTCTACTGATTGGTGCCAGGGCTCCAAAGTTTTTAGTGCGCCATATGCCTGAGTTACAGAATAAAGCATGTCCTTCAACCAGCCTTTCTGGTATAATCGGAAAAAGCAGGCAATTGTGCAAGGTAAAACTGAATTCCTTGTCATCTTCCTCCTTTCCGCTTGTCGCCTTTAGTGCTCATGGTCATCTGTCCTCTTAGGATAAGAGTGACTCTCGAATGGATCTTCTTCATCATCTTCATGATCGCTTAGGATGTTCTTATTGCATCTTGCATTGGCCGGACAGAAACTTTTATTTTATTTGCTTTTTCTAGAGCCTTTACCCCAGGAGAAGAACCGGCCCTTTGCTTGATCTTCCTCCATGGTCGATGGTATATTTTGCGGTGAGTTTCATAAATTTCATCAATAATCTTTATGGCATCTTCCCATTCATTTTCTGCTTTGTTTATCCTTGGTACCATACTTAACCAATCATTAAAGCCAAGGTGAGATATGGTGATAGATCTTCGGGTTTTCTTCTTTGCTTCTTTTTTCTATTAACAAAGATATGCACTTTTGGATTTTTGATACGACTTAGTAGAGTTTACCTTTGCATATAGTGGGGCATGCAATCTTCTTTGTTTTCAGTATCCTATTGGTCCAAGGGCCTTGTTCCAGACTGGTGGTGCAAATTCCATATTACATTCCCCTTGAGTTTCATCTGTGTCCTGAATATGCAATCCAGCAATATTATTAGTATTATTTTCAGTATCCAAGTATTGCTCAGATATACCAAATAGATAGGATGTCACACTGGTAAGACCAATGTAATGAAATTTCTAAAAAAAACCCGGAAACAACTAGTCTAGGCATCAACCCTACTAGCAGTTCAAGCTACATCAGTCAATCCATCAGTAGCCTTATCATTTCAGACCCGGATGAGCAATCTGAAGACAGTACATCCTACTAAGGTCTAAAAGTCCCTTGACTTTAACAATTAGTTACAGTATTGGTCCTACAGACATAAAGATCTGCATATTCTACCCAAGGTCCATGCACTTAGAAGTATTAACTTATACAAGCCTTTCTCTAAGCTTTCCATTTGAATCGTGCATTATATTCTGATTTTATAATTTTCGGTCTAGCTTTTCATATATCTTTGCAGACAGACTTTTTCTTAACTTTCAGTTGTCTTAATTTTCATGCACCTCCCTTTTTGCATGTCTTCATGCATGTGCATGGATGTATTAACTTTTAAAGTAATAAAAAACTATAAGACAGATTGTTATTTCAGTCTATCCTTTTTTAATTTTAATCACCTTTTCCTTTTCCATCTTTACATGGTTCTTTAACGTGAATCTTTGGATGTTTTCCATATCTATTTTATTTAAAACAATACGAGTGTTGTTTTTTCCAACAAAAGGTCTTTAACATCTTCCTTATGTTATTTTCTGAAATAAGCTATAAATCTTCTTTGCATCCCTGAATTCCATAGCAAGCAAATGATTTACATCTATTATGAGCCCAAAAAGATTTTTCCTTGTATTCATAGCAAAAATCCGATTTACATAAGCTCCTATTTTCATTCATGATGACCATAAGTCCAATACTTGAGTCATTTATATCAAAGATATATCATTTATGTATTCTATACTTCAAGTCATCAAAGTTAATTGTGATATTTAGTGCAAAACAAAAAAAACATATTTATGCACGGATCTATGGTCATATCATTGTAGAAAAAAGACCGAATCGTACTTAGGTAAACCGAACTATTGTTTTGTAAAGATAACTTTTAAGAAAAAAGTAAGCTTGAAGTAGCAAATTCTTCCCTTAGCCATTTGTATGATCCTTGAAGTCTTTTGAGCAGCAACCAACCATAACAGCAAAAATAGCACAATGAGACTAGAAATACCACGTACCTGCAGCCAATCATGTATAAGTTAGCAATAATCTTGGTAACTATACAAGGGCCAAAAGGTACTTTGGGTATTTCTAGGCTCTTCGCCCTTTACCCATTGTACCTTTTTGCTCTTGATGAGTTAAAGCCTACTAAGAAATCAGGGAAATAGACACAAAGGCTAGAATCTATGATAATATAAATCTGTGGTTTTTCTTTACCATATCTATCAGACTACACAGTCATTTTTAGCTAGATACATTTCAATATAAGCAATATCGTGCATTTGAACTATATAAGGGAAGGAGATCTCCCTGTTTTAATCATCCGACAGCATCATCATTTTTGTCATGGTCTGTCTTACCTTTGTATAAGGCTTGGTCCTTTTTTACAGCCCTCTATTCTCTGTTATCCTCTTTCTAAAGAAACAGAGTTTTTTTTAAATATGGGTTATTCCAAACATACCTGAAACTCTTCATCTTCTGAACCCCCATCTTCATTATATTGCGTTTCTGGGATATAATGCTCCAGACTTGTATTGTCTCTTTGAAAACTACTAGGTCTTCTATTGTAGCCGCCCCTTTTGGCAGCGTAACCTTTATTTCCATCTCCATAGCTCTGTTTGGGATCATATCCCCTTCCTCCACCTCTCTGAGCCATATGTAAAGCTTTGAAATTTTCGGAATTTTTTGCACCACAATAGCTCCCTTTCTAAATCATCTTGAGGCATCATCTTCTTCGAGTTTCGCTCCAGGATATGCCATTATAATCAAAACCCATCTTCCTATGGGGATAGCTATCCGGTGGGGAATCCTCCCTTAACGTTTACGGCATGCTGTTGGCGGATCGCTTTGAAAAATTTCTCCTTCGGGTCAAAGATTTTCTTAATCTAAGATATTTCATTAAATGCAATGGTTTTTCCCGTTCCCCTTAATATCTATGGGGTGGATATGTAGGTTTTTCATGTAATGCTTAGAATAGACCTTTTTATCTGAAGGAATTATTTCCTTTATATGAATCTGCCTTTATATTTTCACATCCCTATGGTATTTTTAGAGATAATGTTTTTAAATATCAGCTTGTAATAGCCACATAAGTACAAATATAAAAAAAAAAAAAACATGTCTCGTACACGGTGTTAAGTAAAAGAGGGGCTCAACATGCATGCAGGTATGTGTGCATGGTATGCATGCAATGTGCATGTAATGCATGCAAATGCGTATGCCAAAATCATAGGGTAGGAATGCAAACTAAGTGGAAATACATTATATGCTCTAGAAATATTACTGGCATAACGTCACACAAATACAACAACACAATCATATGCAAACCATAGCAAACTGACCGTATATTTGTACATTTTGCATGACAAACCATTTTTTATGATATTAACACACGTGTACACATCTAAAGCTCCACTTCTAATCAGAGGGCACTAGATGGCACATTTCTAAATCAAAAATATTGGTTGGCGTACTCACTTGCATTTCAGTCTAACAATTGTCCTTTTACCTCACATTTTCCATTCTCCACGTATTTAGTTATCATACTCTTCTTCTTTATTTTGTTGGATCTCGTAGGCCAAATGGTCTTCATGGACGATAAAAGCCCTTCTATTCTATTCTATTCTATTCTATTCTATTCTATTCTATTCTATTCTATTCTATTCTATTCTATTCTGCAACATCTTACTGCATGAGTCTCATTCTTTGATCTTTGTATTTTAGTCAACCGTGGAGCACTATCAATTGTCCTTTTACCTTGCATTTCCTATTCTCCACATCCTTTACGTGTTATACTCTTATTCTTTATCTAGCATATTATCGTCCATGGATGTTATTTATTTTAACTCAAGTGTTGGAAATGAAAGATTCATCACATAATTCATAACATTTGCATTTTGATCATGCAAGTGGGTATCTTGTAAATATTATGTGTTGTGTTCACAGAGTTACTAGGGAAAATTCGATTTCCCTATACCATGGTGAAGATATTTCATTATAAAAAAAGGGGAGACCATAGATATTATCGACACCATTTACTAATTTAAGTGTTAAGAGGATAAGATGATTTTGGAGCCAAACTTGGTTTGAAATAGGAAGAAATTCAGTCGGCCACTTCAGACGCTACATAACCGGTCGGAAGGATCCGACTACTTTATCCGGGTAAGCCGATCGCATTGGTGGTTGGCGGAATACAAAGTTAAGGAGGAGTTATATTGCTGAACACATCTGTTATAGCAATAGGTTATGTGTACTTGGAGTCTTCAAGTATATTTGTGCTTGCCCGATCATTACTGATAGATTATGTGTTAAAGCTAAAGACTAAGATTTGATAAAAGTTTATATGCTACTTATGCATAGAGTATGTGTTGAAAGTATTAACTCATAAAGCATTCAAGTTAAAACTTGAATAGATTTCTATCTCTGAAAGTCAAAGTATTTGCTAACATTGGTATCAGAGCAGGCTTATCAGACCAGGAGCACTCTATTATCTATAATATCTAGTCGATTTGGAGCAACATTGCTGAGCACTGTGGAGGTCTACAATGGTGGACCAGGATTCCAAGTGTGGAAAGATGTTGTGAAGCATGTGTTGGAGGTGGAGGACCTCTGGAACCTAGTTGACCCTAATGGTGACATCAACGCAAACACCATAACAAGGTCAGTTTCTGAAGGCTCTGTCAACATGAGGTCAAATGTCAATACAAGTCTTGTAAATGCTGAAGGGACTAGTCAGGGAGCTGGTAGATAGAGGCACAAGGGATAATCTGCTATAAGGTCAGTCCCACAATCAGACTTAAGTTAAGGAATTTAAGTCCTAGGCAAACGTGGTGTTTCTTACTGAAACATTATGAAGAAAAGACCTCATCACAGATAGACTTGCTTGAAAATGAATTAAGGGATCTAAAATTAAGGGAAGATGGATAACAAGTTCGATAACATCATTGCTGATTTATCCGAGTCGGAGTAAATGTATCGAACGCGAAGCCAAGTGCTTCAAATTTCTAGAGTTTGTAAGTGACAAAGTGAAAATCTTGCCTTATTTATTCGGAAATATGAGTAAATCAAGGAAGAAGCAGAGAACATACTCGTGAATCGAATTTGAACAGTAAAAAAAATAACAAAGGAAGGGGAAGAAACAACTAAAAATTTTATTTCTTTGGTAAAAGGGATAAGATCATATGTTATAACCGCCATGAAACCGACATTTCAAAAGGGAGTGCCCAAAATTGCAAAGCGGCAGATCAACCGCTATACATGTGGAGGAAAAGGCCATGTAGCAGCAAAGTGCCCTACACCTAAAGACTATGGACGGAAAAACATAAAGACACCGTGATTTGAAGAGGAAGAGGAAATTCAAGCGTAGGACGAGGAAAGAAACCGTCTGGAAACTTATGTTGCAAAAGGAAAAGGATGAAGAAAATCTGAAAATGAGGATGATGAAGAGGTAATTCGCTTGTGTAATTATTGACAAGAATAACATTGCTAACAAATGTGATTCTCTTGTAGTTGATAGTGGAGCTGAAAAGATCAAGTAGTCCAATCTACTAATCTACTCAAGAATTTAGCGACCACTCATTCTAGACGAATTCAAGTAGGAAATGGGAGTCTCCAAGAAATACAAGGGAGGGGGCTGCTGCAACTGATTGATCTAGATGGGAAAATAGTTGACATAGAGAATGTTTTATGTGTGCCTACCATAATTAAAAATTTAATTTCAGTCAATCAGTAAGTTGATTTGGGATACAGAGTCATCTTTGACTCTAATGAATGTAATATTTATCTTGGGAATGATTTAAAGTTTCGTGCAAAACGTTATGGAAACTCGTTTCAAATGAATAACATGATGTGTAACAGTGTGAATACTATTAGTTCAGCTGAGTTTAAACTTTGGCACAACCGGTTGGCACATACACACTGTAATAACCTGAAAGATCTTGCAAAGAAGGGTTGGATTAAATGCAATGATATAAAAGCTGACAAGTTTATATGTGAAGGGTGCATACTTGGGAAATTAAACAGATTACCATTTGTGAAAGCAAAAACAAGAGCCAAAGAAGTACTTGAATTGGTCCATACTGATTTGTGTGGCCCTTTGAATGTGAAAGGGAGGACAAATAAGAGGTATTTCATTACTTTTATTGATGATCACAACAGGAAATGCAAATGCTATTGTCTGGAACGAAAATCTCAAGCCCTGGCTGCATTCAAACAGTATGTGGCAGAAGTGGTGAGAGAAACAGCAAAAAAGTTAAAATGTGTCAGGTCTGATCAAGGAGGAGAGTATTTATCAGCTAAATTCAAACTATTTTGTGTGGCAAAAGGCATCAAGAGACAACTAACCTGCAGGTACGGTCCTCAACAAAATGGAGTAGCAGAATGCAAGAATAGAACTATCATGGACGCTGTGAGATCCATGATAAAGAATAGTGGTCTTCCCAACAACTTGTGGGAGGAGGCATTAAAGACAGCTATATTAGTACAAAACAACCTCCCATCCTCGAGTACTAAAGGTAATGTGCCTGAACTCTTATGGTCAAAGGGAAATCAGCAAATGAATTATGAAATGTTTAAGATTTATGGATGTCTTGTTTATGCCCATGTTCCAAATGAAATAAGGAAGAAGTTAGACAACAAGGCGTAGATAGGGTTCCTAGTTGGATATGACGAGGAATCTAAGGGATATAGAATTT
This sequence comes from Isoetes taiwanensis, assembly GCA_021234155.1. Lineage (NCBI taxonomy): Eukaryota > Viridiplantae > Streptophyta > Lycopodiopsida > Isoetales > Isoetaceae > Isoetes > Isoetes taiwanensis. The sequence continues at coordinate 10,975,794 of JAJEKV010000013.1, read as the reverse complement.
ATGTCCCCGATAGCAAAAAGATAATAATTAGCGAGGAGATGTGCTATTTGTGAAGATACATTATATAAAGATAGATATAAAAAGGAAAAAGGGTTAATGACCATGCTAAATCTGAAATATTAGGCCAGACAAAGATAATGCGATATTGATTGATTCTAAAGTTGAAGTAGGTGACACGCGGCAGCACGGCAAGAACGAAAATGAAGAACATAATGACAGCCATTATGATAATCAATACAAAGATCAAGAGGTGGTCCCTAAAAGAAAAACTCAAGCACAAAAATTGATGGAGGAGGTTGAACTAGAACCTGAATTGTATGGCAGAAATAATTATGGCAAGAGCAGAAGACTTGAAAAGCTTGGCATTGACACAGAGCAAATAATGGCTATCCTAGATGATGTGATAATTCCAAAAACATTTGAGGAAGCAATGGCAAGTGATGAAAAGGACAAATGGCTGACTGCAATGAATGATGAGCTGGAATCTTTTAGAGAAACTGAAACATATGATGTGGTTAAACACCCGTTGAATATAACATAATAGGGAGTAAATGGTTGTATAGAATCAAGGCAAATTCGGATGGGAGTAAAAGGTATAAGGCACGCCTTGTGGCAATGTGGATACACCCAAGAGAAAGGAAGGGACTATGATGAAACGTATTCTCCAATTGTGAAACTTACCACCTTAAGAATTTCATTTATCTCTTGCAAATGCATTAGATTTGGAGCTCCACCACATGGATGTTAAAACGGCCTTCCTAAATGCAAAACTTGAAGGGAAAGTTTTCATGAAACAAGCCCCGTGTTATGAGAGGAATGCAGGCATGGTTTGAAAACTCAATAGGGCGCTTTATGGGCTTAAACAATCTCCGAGAGAATGGTACTTGTGCATAGACAATTTTTCTCGGGGATCAAGGATTTGAGAAGTTACGAAATGATGGGAATATGTATAGATATCAAACTCGGAAAATTGTTTTGCATCATTGCTCTTTATGTAGACGACTGCATCATGACAGCAAATGCACTTGAAGTATTAAATAAGTGCAAAGAAATATTGAAATAAAGATTCAAAATGTCAGACCTATGGGAATTGAAATATTTTTTGGGAATAGAGGAGAACATAAATAGGGAGAAAAGGATTCTAAAGTTTCAACAGAGTTTGCATATTGATAATATGCTTAAAAGGTTTAATTTACATGAAGCACATCCAGCTAAAACACCAATAGTGCCAGGGCATAGACTGACTACAGAAACTTCTCTTACAGAGAAAGATATCAGTGATATGGAAAACATACCATACCATTCTTTGTAATATATTGATGACACAGTTCTTCAAAAAAAAAAAAAAAAAAAATACCATACCATACCGGCTTTAATTGGATGTTTGCTATATCGGCTAATAATACCGCACCGCATATCTCATATGTAGTTAATGTATTAAGCGGTGAGATGTCATAACCCAACAAAAATCACCGGATGGCGTGGAAAACGTGTCTTAAAATATCCGAAAGGGACAAAATATCATGGAATCAATTATGATTCAACCGATTTACAATTATATGCATACAATGATGCGTATTGGAGAGGGACTTGGCTTCCGTAAAATCAACATCGCTATGCAAGTATTCTTAGGTGGTGGAGTGATCTCATGGAGGAGCAAGAAATAGAGTGCTATAGCAATGAGCTCAGGAGAGGCAGAATATGCAGCATCCTCTTTAGTAGCTAAGGAAATATCATGGCTAAGAAGACTTTTAGAGGAGTTGAACCGCAAGCAAACAGGGCCAATAAAGATCCTAACGGACGACCAAAAGCTGCATAGCAATTGTCAAAAATCCAAGAGACCATGAAGGGCGAACCAAGCACGCGTTGAATTGAATATCCACTTTATTAGAGATTTGGCGGCTAAAATTATGTGCAAATGATTTATATGAACACAGCACTACAGGTTGCAGACATCTTCACAAAAGCATTACCTGAAGGAAAATTCTATCAATTTAAAACAGCATTGAAAAGTTGGTGAATTATGTGCTGAAGGAGGAGTGTTGGAAATGAAAGCTTCATCACATAATTCATAACATCTGCATTTTGATCATGCAGTGTAAGTACTGTATATATTCTGTACAGGTTCACAGAGTTACTAGGGAAAACTTGATTTCCCTATACCATGGTGAAGATATTTCATGGTGAAGATATTTCATTATAAAAAATGGAGAGACCATAGATATTATCGACACCATTTATTAATTTAAGTGTTAAGAGGATAAGATGATTTTGGAGCCAAACTTGGTTTGAAATAGGAAGAAATTCGCCTACCACTTGGGGCGTCATAACTGTCGAAGGATCCGACTATTTATCTGGGTAGGCCGACTGCATTGGTGGTTGGCCGGAATACAAAGTTAAGGAGGAGTTATATTGCTGAACACATCTGTTATATTCAAGTATATTTGTGCTTGCCCGATCATTACTGATAGATTATGTGTTAAAGCTAAACACTAAGGTTTGATAAAAGTTTATATGCTACTTATGCATAGAGTATGTGTTGAAAGTATTAACTCATAAAGCATTCAAGTTAAAACTTGAACATATTTCTATCTTTGAAAGTCAAAGTATTTGTTAACATCAAGGATGAAGAAATAGGTTGATTTGGTGAGTGGCCAACAACTACTGTTAGGAAAAAGTAGGTTGCTGACATTAGCTAGGAGTGCCCCCCTTCCTACAGTAAGTAGAATGGGGGACCTTCAACTACATCATAAAAATCAGTTATGCATCCCACTTGACCCCACACATAGAAGAAGAGCAATCACATTTCCATGTGAATATAAGAAAGTGTGGACACCACGCACTATGGCATGTTGAGTTTAATATGTATGTGCTAACTCAATTTTCTCCAAATCTTATGCTTCAAAGCTTAATGCATTTACCAATTGCAAAATAAGTCTATCAATGGTTTATGCACAACAATTTCCACACAACTCACTTGTATTTCAAATCTAAAACTCTTCAATAATACAAATGATAAGTTTCTCCAACAACTATAATTTCTAACTAGTCATTAAACCATAACTAGTCATTAAACCATTGAAGAAAAATCACTGTAGCTCGGGCATTGACCAAATCCTTGTAGCTCGGTTGGACAGGAGTTCCCGAGGCCTTATATTGAGAAGGTCCATCGTCTTTATATAGCTTGTAACCGTTTTTTGGCCTGTAGATGCTAAAGCCGCCAATCCGTGGTTATGGAGATGGATAAGCTTGCCTTCAGATCTTCATGTATATCCCGCGTCGAGTTGCAAATTTGGCATCGGCGAATTATCCCACGTGCCTAGCTTCAAAATAATGCACCTCGACCATTGAACTTTCATTTTTCTTTTTCTTCACACAAAAAATACCCTTGCAACAATGTCTCCATGTTTGCTACTAATTCCACACCCTAATTATTGTTTGACTGGAACATACACTGTTTAAGCTGGATGATACAACTACTGGGAGCCAAATTGTGGTCCCTAATCCCCCTGATGCTTTTATATTCCCCTTTTTATCCGGTTCACCTTAGCCTTTAATGATAACAACACAAATATCACATGATTCCTAATTCCATCATTCCCCTTCATGTGATATTCCCTGTCATCATATTGTAATAATTTCCTTATTTCCTGAAATCTGGATAATGGCAGTGCCTTGGTAAGAATATCTGCTCTTTGATCAACTGTACTAACATATGTCAAATGTACTTGATTTTTCCTGACCATATCTCTGATGAAATGAACTTCCATCTCAATGTGTTTTGATCTTTTCGCGGAGAATGGGATTTTTGACATGGCAATACAACTAGTATTATCACAATAAATAATTGTTGGTCCTCTTTGAGCAAATCCAAATTACGCCATAAGTCTTCTTTCCCAAATTAGTTCTTTTGTCAACCAGAAAATGAAGTTGTACTTTCAAAGACTTGATAAAGCAATGCCGCTTTGCTTTTTGCACTTCAAGCAACTGGGGCTCCACCTAATAGAATAACATATCCTGAAGTTGACTCTCGTTTGTCTAAATCTCCTCCCCAATCAGCATCACAATAAGCCACGCAATTGTAAGTTGGTTTCATTAAATACAATACCAAAATGCATTGTACCTTTCAAGTATTTGAGGATCCTTTTTTTTGCATTCGGTGTCCTTTACGGCCTTGTTATTGTACCTACTGAGAATATTGATTGCAAGTGCAATGTCAGGCCTAGTACAATTGGCTACATAGGACAAACAACCAATCAAACTTCTGTAAGGTATTTTCTCCATTTGTTTACTTTCAGTTTCTGTCTTTGGACTCATATCTGCAGAGATTCTGTGACCAGGAACCATAGGAGTATATGCTATATTGCAATCTTTTCATATGAAATTTTGTCAACATGTTTTGAATATGCCCTTGTTGACTCAAAGCCAATATCTTGTGATTTACGTCCTGTAAACATCTATGCCCAGAAACCTCTTTAATTCACCAAGATCACTCATTTGGAAACGTTTCTTCAAGATATCTTTGCAATGGTTTAATACTTGAGTTCCCTTTGATATCATAATACTGTCATCAACATATAAAGCAATAATGCACCAGGCATCTCCCATTTTAAACCTGTAAATATTACCATCATAATTGAGCTTCTCAAAACCTTGTTCTAAAAGGTATCCATCCATACATTTATACCATTCCCTAGGGGATTGTTTAAGACCATAGACTGCTCTATTTAACTTCCAGATTTTTCCTTTTTCCTCTTCAAATCCAGGAGCTGGTCTTAAATAAATTTCCTCCTCTAATTTAGCATTCAAAAATGTTGTACTTACATCCATATGATGGATTTCAAGGTCACAAGCATTAGCAATAGCTAATAACATTCTCAAACTATTTATCTTTACCAATGGCGAGAATGTTTCATCAAAATCTTCCCCCTTTCTTACGTGTAAAGCCACGTGCCACAAGTCGGCTTTAAATTTCTTTGCATTTTTGTCTATTCCTGGTTTTATTCGATAGATCCACTTGCTTCCAACTATGTTCTTATCAGAAGGAATATCCACTACAGTATAAGTGTTGGTTCTTTTGAATGCTCTCGTTTCTTCTTCCAAAGCACATTTCCAGTTCTTTCCATTTATATCTTGAACTGCCTCCATATAATTTTGTGGAATCTTATCTGTTTCAAGTATTAAAATGTCAAATACAATATTAATTTCTCCTATGTGAGATCTAAGCCTTTTACTTCTTCCAAGTTCAGTTCTACCATGAGATTCTAAATTATGTTTGGCTTCTTACGCCAACATTTGAGCTTCAATTTTACCAACCGCGTTTGGGTTTTTCTTTTTGGTCTATCAATTTTTACCAACTTCTCGCCTCTTGGTGTTCAATCTCTTTTCTTCAATTTTTTGATTCCACTTCTGGCTCAGCAACACTACTTGGAATCATTTCTGACTCATTATCAGAGTCACTTACATCAGCCTGCTCCAATCCTTGAGTTTTTTCTTCTTCATTTATTGACTGATTTGCTTCTTCAATACTATCTTTTAATTTTTTCACTTTCACATGGATCTTCCCAATTATTGATCTTGGGAATTTTTCTATAAAATTCCTTTTCATTGAAGACCACATCTCTACTCACTATAATTTTTCTTTAAAGGGGGTCATATAATGCGAATGCTTTTGAGTTAGAATCACACCCTACCGGATAAGATATGTATGCTTTTTATCATCCAACTTTTTTCAAGGTTCTTGAGGGAACATGTACAAAAGCATAAACACCCATATGCTTTTAATCTATCATAAGAAAGTGACTTACCGGACCAAAGCATTTACGGAATTGCACCTTTAATACTTGATGAAGGTAACAAGTTTTGAATGTAGGCATTTGTCTTCGACTTCATCCATAAATAATTTGGTAAGCCGATAATACTTCAACATGGATCTCACAAACATCAAGCAAGGTCCTATTTTTCCTTTTACGCAACTCCATTTTGTTGTGGTGAGTATCGCATGTTAATTGCCTCTTGATTCCTGATTTTAATGAGAAAGCTTTAAATTCATCGAGAGATATATTCACCTCCTCTGTGCGACCTTATACACTTTATTTTCCTTCGGTTTTCTAACTTCGGTTTCAGTGATAAATAACTTCAAGGCATCGGAGCTTGATCTTTTGTTTTTAAAATATAACACTTGGTTTTTCGGCTGAAATCATCAATAAAGCTCATAAAATATTTATGTCCACTCAAACTAGTAACATTTATAGGACCACATAAGTCTGTGTGTACCAAATCCAAAATGCCCTTTGCTCTTTTGTGTGACCTTTTAAATGGCAATCTTGTTTGCTTCCCAAGTTGGCAGCCCCCACATAAAAACTTTTCTTTTTGTACTTTGACAGGTATTAATCCCTTTTCCCCAAGTCTTTTAATTATTGCAGCATTTACATGACATAATCTGTTATGCCATATTTTCTCATCTGAATATTCCACAAGATTAATTTCATGAATATGCTCCATATTAAATCCAAAAAGATTACCAACTCTTTTGCCAATAAACTTCAATTCACCATTAAGAAATACTTTACACTGAATCTGTTCAAACAGTACTTTATATCCCAAATCCACCAGCTGACATACAGATATGAGATTTCTAACAAGACTGGGCACACACAAAACATCTCTCAATTTTACAATTTTGCCATTTAAGTCAAACAACTCTAAAACTCCAGTATCTTCTATTTTCTTCAAACCTCCATCACCAAGTTGCACATGTCCTTCCTTATTTTCCCAATCCTTAAGCATGTGCAAGTCACACATCACACTTTTTTCTGCTCCTGAATCTATAACAACAAATTTGTTATTACTTTTCTTTGGAAACTTTGAAATATTGCAAGTTAAATTCTTGCTTACCTCCAAGGTGTCATCCTCAAGTTCACCTTCACTACTATCTTGCTTTTCTACCATATTAATACTTGCGCCTCCTTTGAATTTTCCCATGCCCCTGCCACCTCTATAAGTTCCAGAAGATCTCCCTCGACCTCTTCCCTTTTTAGGGCTTGGGCAATCAGAAGCAAAATGACCTTTACCTTCACAATTGAAGCATCTAAATTCTTTCTCACTATTATTTGGACATTCACTCTTTAGGTGACCATATTGATTGCATGCATAACAAGGTCCTACCTTCCCTCTTGAAAAACCACCTCTTTTAGTCTTACCTGTATACAAGACTTCTGTGGATTGATCAACTTCCTCCTGTGTAACAGTAGACTGCTCAAATTCTGTACGTATCATTCTGATAGCATGCTCCTTGGAAGTGGCCACATTTCTGAGTAAAGTTGCCAAGTGATTATTATGAGATACTGCTCTTGCCAAAGCTAGTATTTGATATTGTTCATTCAAGATATATCCAGCTCCCTCAAGATCTGCAATAATAGAATCAAATCTCTCCAAAAAATCAGTCAAGTTATCTTTCTCAAACAACTTCATTTTCCTTAACTGTTTTTCCAGCACATCCATTTGTGAAGAACTCTTTTGTTCATAGTGCTTTATCAAATAATCCCACATTTCCTTAGGCTTCATACTTCAAAGCTTCAGTTTTAAGGCAGTGCCTACCTTACACATGATTATGGCCTGAGCCTCCATAATCTTAGCTTCATCTCCTGCTCTAGAACTCAGAGAAGTTGCCCTTGCAGTAGACACACCTTCACCTGAAGTCCCCCCTGCACCAGATTGAGCATTACTACTACTAGCAGCAGGACTTGAACCACCTGAGCTAGTTGCAGCTGTTACTGGCGTACCATCAAACAAATACCACAAATTTTCAAACTCCAGCACGCCTCTAATACTCTCCTTCCAAATTTGAAAGCCTCCATCTTCCTTAAATACTTCAATTGCATTTAATAAGTTAGCACCAAATCTGGTTGTCATATTGACTAGAACCTGGATGCTCTGATACCAATGTTGAGTTTAATGTGTATGTGCTAACTCAATTTTCTCCAAATCTTATGCTTCAAAGCTTAATGCATTTACCAATTGCAAAATATCTTTAAGTCTATCAATGGTTTATGCACAACAATTTCCACACAACTCACTTGTATTTCAAATCTAAAACTCTTCAATAATACAAATGATAAGTTTCTCCAACAACTATAATTTCTAACTAGTCATTTAAACCATTTTGAAGAAAAATCACGTAGCTCGGGCATTGACCAAATCCCCTCAGCTTTCGGTTGGTAGGGAGTTCCCGAGGCCTTATATTCGAGAAGATCCATCGTCTTTATATAGCTTACTAACCGTTTTAGGCCCCCGTAGATGCTCAAACCGCCAATCCGGCGGTTATGGAGATGGATAAGCTTGCCTTAGATCTTCATGTATATCCGCGGTCGGAGTTGCAAATCCGAATCGGACGAATTATCCCACAGGCCTAGCTTCAAAATAATGCACCTCGACCATTGAACTTTCATTTTTCTTTTTCTTCACACAAAAATACCCTTGCAACAATGTCTCCATGTTTGCTCCACACCCTAATTATTGTTTGACTGGAACATACACCTGTTTAACTGGATGATACAACTACAGGGGAGCCAAATTGTGATCCCTAATCCCCTGATGCTTTTATATTCCCTGTTTATCCAGTTCACCTTAGCCTTTAATGATAACAACACAAATATCACATGATTCCTAATTCCATCATGGCAGCAGTTTGGGTCACATTCTCATGTACATGGCCTTACATCTTAGGGCCACTGGGACATGCACAACACAAACTTGATAGGGATCTTATTTTGGATTTTGGATAGCATCGAAAGTAACAAAGCTTCCATCTATTGTGCACGTACATATGGATCCGACTAATTTATGATTATGATATGATGTGCACATGATTTTTTTTTGAGGTTTCTTGCAGGTTACAGCTAATGAACTTTGGAATGCATAGTGACTAGTTACAGAGAAGTATGAATAATGTACAAAATTGGGGCCATTCCCATGTGCATGGCCTTATATCTTAACATTATTGGGATGTTCGCAATATAAAATGATAGGGATGTTTTGGTTATTTGTTTTACTTATTCTTACCATATCTTGTGTTAGTCGGGGTAATTCAAAATAGTAAAGCTTCGATTTGTTATGGATGTACATACAAATCTGACTAATGTATGATAATGATATGATGTGCAAATGGTTTTTAAGAGGTCCGCATGGAAAAGTGGTCCTGGTGGAGAAACCCCATACATACACAACCTCAAGTACCTCATGTCCATTGTGCATGACTTTCTTTCTTGGATCTTTGTTTTTAGTCAATTGTGGAGCACTACCATTTGTCCTTCTACCTCACATTTCTATTCTCCACATCTTTACTTGTTATATTCTTCTTCTTTACATGGCATATTATCATTCGTGGACATTAAAATAATATTCATTCATTTATCTTTTTAACTCAAGGATGAAGAAAAGGGTTACCATGGTGGGTGGTCTTCAACCATTGTTAGGTAAGAGCATGCTATCAACATTAGCTAGAAGTGCCCCCTTCCTACAGTAAGTATAATGAGGGACCTCCTTCCTTCAACTATATCATGGAAATCAGATATGCATCCCACGAGGAGCAATCACATCTCATGTGAGCATGATATGCTGACATGCGGCAGCAGCTTGGGTCACATTCTCATGTGCATGACCTTATATCTTAACGTCACTGAAAATGCACACAACATAAACTAATAGGGATGTTATTTTGGCTGGCACACACATATGGTTCTGACTAATTTATGACTATGATATGATGTGCAAATGGTCCTTCTGGAGGTTTCTTGCAGGTTACATCTAAGAAGCCCCCCAATGCATAGTGACTAGTTACAGAGATATATGAATAATGCATAAAATTGGGGCCTATATAAGAAGAGGTTTCAGTAGAATTATTCATCTCATCATCTCACTTTAAGATGGATTACCTTGTTTATTGCATGATGCTCCTCTTAGGCTTGTGCCATGGCACTTACGCTCAAGAAGGTAACTTAATATGCTCTTTTTCCTTTTCTTGTTGTACAACAGCATGCTAATTAGGTATGTTTTGCAGATTACAAGCAAGCTCTTGGCTCTGGCGCATTTCTGCCCAATGTTGACACTCTGGATAATCTCCCCAGCTCTAGAAATATTTTCTCATCTGATATTACTCAGTATATAATAAAATCAACTTATGCCGTGGTGAAGGACTTCAATCGTTTCTCTAAAGAGACGAAAGAAGTATATGATGAGGTAAGTAACTTCATCTCTCAACAACTTGATAAGTAAGTTATGTTCCTGACTAATCATTTGTGCTCATTACGTTAGCTTGCCCAAAATGCTGGCATTTCGGGGTCTTATGCCTCCTTAAGCTTCAGTCTGGATCAAACATTCAAAGTCATAAGCAAGAGCTCAAGTGAAATTACATCAGCATATGTCAATGTATACTCATTTGGATACAAGGCTGAACTACAAAAGGATACAATATCTAACGTAGCGCTCAACCCCGAGCTTCTAGCGGATTTGCTATCTCTTCCTCAACCTGTTGAGAACCCCCACGAGTCATCCTCATGGCTGCATTATGAAGACTTCTTGAAGAAGTGGGGAAGCCACTATGTAACTGCAGTCTACACTGGATCATGGTTGCAGCAATGGAGTGTTGCCCAGAGTAGTAGTAAGTACTCGCAGACCGATTTCACGGCCCGCGCTTGTCTTAAATTTGGAGCTAAGAGGGTGGAGATTGATGCATGTGCTGGAATTTCTACAAGCCAAATGGATAGTGCCAGCAGCTTTGAAATGAGTGATACCTTATTTGTCAAGGGAGGAACCCCCGAGACCCGTTCTCAGATAACTACTGAACGCACTCCTGAGCTTCTAGCTCAGTTCAAGTTAGAGGGAAGTAGTAGTGAGGTTCCTGTCCAGTACAAATTTGCTACTTTGTGGGATTTGATTCGAGAGCGTTTTGCAGTGGGGAGCAAGGAATGGCAGATTGCTACCAACCTTGAGGCTTACTACCTGGGATATCTAGCATTTGATTGCAAGTATAGGGTGTCAGCTGGGGAGATCATTCAAGAATTTGTTGCTAAATCTGGACCTTATAGCACCACATTTTATCAATGTTTGCGCTCGTGTAGAGGATGCCATAGGGATGCCGATTGTCATATTGGAGGAGCTGGTTCAGTGTGTTATTGTTATGGGGACACTTGTATTGAGAAAGATGCCACAAATCATCCGAGGATTCGTCAATATCAATCAGGTTCCTATCTTGAGGAGGAGAACCTCAGCTGCAGGTATCAAGTTGGTGTTTGGTGTGCATGTAGGAGGTGGGATTACTTTGACGAGGAGGGTTGTACAGATGCACATGTTGTCAACTGGACTCAGGAAGACATTGTCAAGATGCTTTATCAGTGCCAACACCACTAGACCTAGTGATGTTGTTGCATCCTTTTAGATTTAATACCACCATCCACCACACTATAATTACACCACCATGAAGTTGACAACACTTCATTAAATAATGTTCTTTTCCACTCCATGTTATAATGAGTTCTAAATATATTGAGATAAATATTTATGACTATTTTAGGTACACAGTAGTAACTTTTTCCCGAAAAGTCGAGCATAGTATAACTCTCTATAAGAATATTGATGCGATGCATTATATATATAATATCCCAATATGCCAAAACAATATATTGTTAGAGGGTTGCCTTAAGTGCCCCTTCTGAATTCTCAAGAACTAGATGTCTTTAATCAATATCTAGCATAACAACATTGTTCTTTTTAGCGCAACAGCCCAACCTCGAGTGTCACATTATCTAGAAGTCTTGCTTATCCCACGTCATAAAATTTGACATGGCCACATTCTAAACCATCGATTATTAATCTATATAAATATAGGGCTCAAAAAGTATTTGGAAATGCCACCTAAGGCTGCCCTAAAATAAAGTGCTCTTTTGCCCTCTTGCGTTCTCCAAGGACGATGTTTCTCCAAAATAGCGAGATTCTCCCCAAGAAGTCATCTCTAGAATGGCGAGATTCTCCACAAGTGGTCAAAATTTCCTGCAATATGTTTGCATTCTTCCTTTGATTCTGTCCGAAACCAACAAATTCAAAATCAAAGTTCTACAACAATTTGGATGCCTTAATCCTTACGCTTTTTCTTGTCAAGCCTCAACTTCGATGCAAATTGCCGTATTACACCACGAATGCACACACACATATGAAATTGGCTAGTCTTTCCAAGTACATACTGTGATTAAATCGGCTCTTCTTTTGCATATAGTTCAGTAGAGATAACCTATTTGTTTATTGTACAACTTTATGGGGAGAATGCTCTTTTTGTAGAGATGCTTTTGAGGAAATAAAATGCCACAATAGCAAACCATGTCTATTGCTTAATGGGACCTTCCACGATGAGATTGTGAAACTCATTCAACTCCCTTTTAGAGATTGGTCCTTCTTTATTTGGAGAGTTTATAATTTTCGGAGAGACTTGATAGTTTTCTGTTTGGTACAATATTGACCATGAAGCAAGCGTAAGATGCAAAAATGGATGGTGTGAACTTCTTCATGTCTGTCATGATGGAAGTGAGTATTTAGTTTCATTTATACAAATGGGATTATTCAAGGCGTTTTTGGTGAGAAACATGTTCGTTCATCAACATACATACATACATACATACATACATACATACATACATACATACATACATACATACATACATACATACACATACATACATACATACATACATACTTGAGGTATGTATGTTCGCATCATACATACTTGAGGTTCTAGATGAGCGTCTTCAATTACTTGAGCCCTCATGAGTCATTATCTCCAGATTGTCTAGTATCATTATTCTTTGCCGGGGTTTTCCTTGAAAACCTTTCGAAAAGATTTTTTAATCTAGTAGTAATGATTGTACTAGCCCATCATATGGGTCCATGACCTATTGGTCTCCGTGTGATTTAAAAATCTATTCTATTCTATTCATCCAAAAGAGTGTTAGAGGCATTTCTTTGTATTGGCCTATGAGAATGCTTGCTTATGTTAAGGACCATGACTCAAACCGATGTCTGTAAGATCTTACGGTTTGCCTCATGCTTCAATTTCTTCATTATACTAGCTCCTTTTATTAGGTGAAAGGCTGCATGCGACCATGGTGTGGCGTTCCCGGAAATATACACTATAAATATGTATATTCTCGGCCAAGAATCGCACAAGCCTTGTACACACCATAGTAGGTGGAAAGGGAGCATGACTAAGTTATTCATATAACTTAGCCAACCTTAGGCATAGGGCCATTTCCACATGGCCTCACCCTATTGGGCATCTGCCACATGGAAGCACCCCGTTGGAGCCATGTGGCAATGACATGGAACCCTAACCTATAAATGGCCAAATCTAACCAAAGCGGCGTTCGGCCATAATATACGGTCCAAATCGTATATTATACTACCATACCACTTGTACACGTCACCTTGATGACATGTACTTAAGGCTCATAAAGGGTTGCACCTAGGAACAACCTGTTATGTTGCACATGTTTATAAACATATGCATTTAACCCCCTGCCTCATGGCAAAAACCCCATAGGTGCTTTTAACCTAACCTAAAAGGTCATGTAAAAAGGAACAAAAGGAAAAACCCTAAACCTTTTCCATTTTCGCATTTCGGCTTCCTTGAGCCAGGTGCGGGAGCAAGCCAGGGACCAGGTAACCAGTGATTCTGTAGTGCAATGCCGACTTTTAGTCTGGCAATGAGCTGGGATAGCATGTTAGATCAGCCTTATAAACCCTGAGATCACAAACCCTAACAAAGGAACCTAAGTATATATGTTTAGGTAGATAGATTGGATTATTCTATATTTCAGTTCTTTGATGATGATGTTCTATTCTATGCACACTCTTATGTATCAGGAAGGGGTAGAGTCCCTAAAAGCCTTTAGTAGTTGATGTACCTAGATAGCCTCATTAATTCCCAATTAATGCGGCACATTATAAGGAACCCACACAGTTTATAAGTGGGGAGCTAGGCAGGTGGATGAGGAGGGACATGTCCCATTACAGTTGATCCCTCGATGTGTGTAAACCCAACAAGGATCTTGGCCGGGCTGAGGCCTGAATGGCTTGCCCTTGTGTGTGGGCAGGCATGGGCTCAACACCTCTTGGGTGATCGTCACCTTCAATGAGGTTCAAGTGGCAGGCGGCGGTGGCCCTCTGGCGCCTATGATGGGCATCTCCGTGCCTCGGGAGGTGATCCCTTCCTGCCTCATCAATTTGGGGAGATGAAACCAGTGGTACCCCTTAGCTATGCGTGGGCGATTCGGCTCAAGGCCCCATCAACCTATTCGTATACGGGCGGCCCAATCCATTGCCATAAATTACATGCCCTGGGCCCCAAGCACGTCCTGGGTCCATGCAGTAATTCACGAGCCTTAGCGCCAGGATAGCCGCTCCCACTGATGATGTTGTTATGTTTCCATGCTATGATGACGCATGGTGGACTGTTGTTGATGTCAGCCTGTTTATTGTCGGGCGGTCCCGAGGGGTCGGATAATGACCCATCCATTCGCTTCTCAGCCGATTCCTGGCGGGGGATTGGTGCAGCCGGTGACCTCATCGGAAACTGGGGATGAACTCCGCCCGCTTCGTGCCAGTGGGAGCATCATGTAGACAAAGTAGGGGCGTCTGCACGGTGGTATCAGGTACATGTTCTTGCCCAGATCATGCAGTCAAATTCCTCACTGAATGAGACTAATAGCCAGGCCTTCCTTGATCTTGGGCCCAGAAATTGCGCGCGCGCGGAAATTCCATGCATCCTAGCCAGAACAACAAGGTGTAAGATATTAATTAGAAAGGAGGAATTAAATCTGGCCATTGATGCCGCCGGTAGCACTGGTGCCTCTGGAGTGCAGCGTGGTGGTTGACCAATTTTGACCCTAGAAAGATACATAGTTAAGAGTAATGGGATCTGTGTTCTAACAAGCATTTTGAAACAAAATGGAGGCCAAGGTAACCCTCACAGAGGTCGCCTAAGGCCTCAAAATTTTGAAGTCCCGTAATAGATGTGCCACATGCACTGTCTAAAAGAACCCTAATGTCTTGATCGACTGACCCTGATTTAAATAATGGTATAACATGGTGCATTGGAATCTAAAACTTTAGGACATAAATAGACCCTTAAGGGTTCTACATTTTCATAGTACTCTTCCAGAAACTAACTCTCAGGCAAGAAGGGTATTGGTTTCTAGGCCCTCACGGGCGATGGTTATTTCAAAACATAGCACTTTCAAACTGATTGCTCGGGTGGTTATGCGGATAGATCCTGGCGTCAACTCTCTATCGTGAGCATAAGGCGAGGCTCGAGGCGGGCGATGAAAAATTTAAAACCTTAAACCTGAAGCGGAAAGGATAGCGAGCAACATCAGGGATCAATAAGATACGATCACCGAGAGGCAGGGTCGGGACAGCAGGCGAGGCGAGGAGGATCGTGCGGCGATTTATTTGCGTAAGCAAAGGGAAATTAGAGCAAGATAGAGAGAGGCGACCAAAGAGACTTACGGGAAAGAGGTGTTGAAAGAAGACCAACGAGTTAGAAGAGCTGAGAAAACGAGAGCACACCAAACAAGGGGTTGCGGCGGGCAGGCCCTCTTCCTCTTCATCAAAGCAGTCGAATGAGCATGCTTGGGATACCGCCGAAGAATTGGACCTTCAGTCGAAAGTCAT